>BPTQ01000002.1:81721947-81868828 GCA_019973895.1 Chrysanthemum seticuspe | reverse complement strand
TCTATAAGTAAAACGACAAACGAATAATCGTGCCAAAGTCCGATTCGGATGGCTTGATGTGGAGTTTCTCCAATTTTCCTAGAAAGCCATGGACTTCTGTAGGTAAGTGTACCCTGAAACCATAAGCTTCCTTAGGCCTAAACTAGATTAACGGAAAAGTCTACGCCTGGTGCGTCCACTAGTTCAATGTCGTTTTTCATGTAGGCCTCCTCGTGTTAAAAACCCTCTTTTCAATCAGTCGACCAGAAATTTCTTTGTTCTAACGTGACGTGAAAGTTGGCGACTTCGACTCATACACAGAGATAGACGCACAACACGAGTTCAAGATACCTACTCTTGTGTTGAGTGTCTAATACCGAAATGAAAGCTATTTTATGGATACATAACACTGAGCTTTTCACGGTATCGGTATAGTACGTTAGGACAAGTAGTGAGTTTCTGATTCGTATAGTCTCAGGCGATAGTAAAGTAGTTTCTCATGCAGCTTTTACCATGACAACTTAATAAGAAGCACTTCTGACTAATGGTTGAGCGGCTAGATAATTGTTTTCGGGAAGGTTTTCTTTCCAAACTCATAAATCAAGCTGCTTAACCTTACGCTTCGGATTGGGGACTCCTCAATCTTGCAGAAGAGCTTAGAAGAACTTTTACTAAAAGGTTTTTCGAAGCGACATTTATAAAAACTTTTTGTTTTATGTTTTAAACTTTTTGGTTGTTTTTGTTTTATATTTTTATATTTTGAAAGTTTTTTATGTTTTTGTTATATTTTAGTTTTTAGGTTTTTATAAGAAGATGCTGTACAGAGAACATATTAGCTATAAGACATGCATAGATCTACAGTGTTAAGAGTAAAAAGGCCAGTAAGAGTATCTCTTTGATGAAGTGATAGCGGATTCTGATATGCTTAGTCTTTGAGTGATGAACAGGATTGCATGATATGGCTATGGCACTTTTCGAGTCACAATACATAGGTATTTTATCGAAAGTAAAGCCATAATCTGTGAGTTGTGTTCTCATCCATAGAACTTGAGCACAACACGCAGATAGAGACACATACTCAGCTTCAGCGGTTGAAAGTGCAGTGCAATCTTGTTTCTTTAAAGACCAGCTGACTAACTTTTCTCCCAAAAATTGTGCTCCTCCGGATGTACTTTTTGCTGTAACTTGATCACCTGCGTGGTCCGCATCTGAAAAGGCAATTAGATCAAATCCGGATTCCTTCGAATACCAAAGTCCCATGTGAATGGATGTCTTCAGGTACCGAAAGATCCTTTTAACCTCTTTGAGGTGTAGTTCGGTAGGCTTAGCCTGAAACCGTGCTAATAAGCAAACAGCAAAATGAATATCTGGTCGACTAGCAGTAAGATACATGAGAGAACCAATCATGCTCCGATATTTCTTCGGATTAATAGGTTTCCCAAACAAATCGGCTCCAATTTTTGGTGATGTTACCATTGGTGTTCCGACCGAGTCACAGTTATCCATACCATGATTTTTCATAATCTCATTTGTGTATTTAGCTTGATTTATAAAAATTCCACGAGGGGACTGATGTATTTGTAAACCAAGAAAGAATTTTAGTTCCCCCATCATGGACATTTCAAATTTTCTTTTCATGAGATTTTCAAAATGTTTTGAAAGATTCGGATTAGTGGACCCAAAGATGATGTCGTCCACATAAATCTGAACAATCAAAATGTCGTTTTTGCTTTTTTGTGTAAACAAGGTAGGATCAACTGTTCCTTTGGTGAAATTGTTTTGGATAAGGAAAGAGGACAGTTCGTCATACCACGCTCTCGGAGCTTGTTTTAAACCATATATAGCCTTTTTGAGTTTGTAGACGTAGTCTGGTTGTTCCATGTCTATGAAGCCTTCTGGTTGACTCACGTACACTTCTTCTTTTAGAGTTCCATTCAAGAATGCGGTCTTAATGTCCATCTGATAAACCGTGATGTTTTTGTGAGCTGCATAGGCCAAGAATATCCTGACTGCTTCAAGTCTAGCTACCGGCACGAATGACTCTTCAAAGTCTATTCCCTCTTCCTGTCTGTATCCTTTGGCCACAAGACGAGCTTTGTTGCGAATTACAGTCATTTCTTCATCCCGTTTGTTCTTCCATAACCATTTAAGATCAATGACTCGAACGTCAATGGGTCTTGGAACCTTTTCCCACGAGTCATGTAGACGGTATTGAAGAAGTTCCTCCTGCATTGCTTCTATCCATGCGGGATCTGCCATTGCCTCACGAATGTTCTTTGGTTCTAGATTGCTAATTGAGCAAAGGTAAATGCACAAGTCGCAATCGGTGGCAAGTTGGCGTCTCGTCTGAATTGGCCTTGAAGGTTCACCAATAACTTGTTCAATTGGGTGGTCTTTTGTCCACTTCAGAGTAGAAGGATACCGTTGGTTATACGTATGCGAGTTAGATGGTTCTCGTAAGCTTGAAGATGATTCAGCTGATTCCGTAGCAAACGGGTTTTCAAATAAGTCTTCATCTAACGTTGCATCGTTCTGGTTTTGGTTTTGCTCATCAATTGCTGGTAGAACGGGTGCAATAACTGTAGTAGATGTTGATGATGTTGATGGAGTTGGTGCATTGGTTTCGACCGTTGTAGATGCATCTTCTGTTGGTGGTGGAGGATGATTTTGAGCGGGTGCAGCGGAATGATGGTTTGATGCATTTGTCGAAGTTCCACCATAGTATTCATCGAACATTAACTCGAAGAAATTCTCCCATTCTTGTTCTTTAGGATTGTCACAAGAAGTTGATTGAGCTCTTTGAGGTACGAGTCCTGAACTGATGTGTCCAGAAGTCTGTCAGTTTAGTGCGGGTTCTAGAGCGAGTCTCTCAGAAGCCATTTGTGAAATTTCATCAAATGTCACATTCATCGTCTCCATGATCTTCTTTAGCCTTCTGTTATACACCCTGAATGCCCTCGAGTTATCTGAATATCCAATGAAGATTCCAATATCACCTTTAGCTTTCAGTTTTCCAAGATCTTCTCTGTCATTCGTAGGATAGCACAAAGCGCCAAACACGTGAAAGTAAGAGATATCCGGTTTTCTGTTGTTCACTATTTCATATGGGGTTTTATTGAATCTTGGATGGATTAGGGATCGGTTCTGAGTGAAACAAGCAGTGGCAACAGCATCAGCCCATAGAAATAACGGTGCACTAGAATAGATTAGCATTGTGCGAGCAGCTTCCACAAGAGTTCTATTTCTTCTTTCAACTACCCCATTCTGCTGTGGAGTTCTAACAACTGATGTCTGATGAGTAATTCCAACATCTTCAAAGAAAGTTCTTAACTCCTGATTAGTGAATTCAGTGCCGTTGTCGGTTCTTACAACCCTTACTGGAGCTTGAAGAAGTACTTGAATGCGTTTCAGAAAGGTGATGATGATGCCTAGTGCTTCGTCTTTTGATCTCAGGAACTTAACCCATGTATATCTTGAATAATCATCGACGATAACAAGAATATACTTTTTCCCATTAATGCTTTCAACTCTCATTGGGCCACACAAGTCCATGTGCAACATATGCAACCTTGCTTCCGAACTAGGTACGGGTTTGGGTTTATATGATGCTCTTTTGCTTTTTCCTTGTTCGCATGATGGACATAAGTGATCCTTGGTGTATTTGAACTTTGGAAGTCCGTTGACGATGTTGTCTTTGGCAAGACTGTTGATGGTGTCAAAATTGAGATGGGATAACCGTCTGTGCCACAACCAGGACTGTGTTCCAGATGCTCGTGTCATGAGACATATTGGTGATGAAGAGGCCATTTGATTGATGTCGATAGCATACAAGTTTGTATCACGATTCCCAGTTAAGAGATCAGTGCCATCCAAGTTTCTAACGAAGCAAGCATTTTTCCTAAAAGCAACCTCTAAATCTGCATCACAGAACTGCCCGACTGAAAACAAATTGTGTCCCAACCCTTGGACATAGTAAACCCGAGTGATCAAATAATTTCCGAAAGGTAGATCTCCATAACCCATGATAGCTGCTACATGATCATTTCCGAAACGTACGGTTCCCATGAATTTCCAGACGAAATTGATCAGCAGCTTCAGATTCCCGGTCATGTGCTTGGAGCAACCCGAGTCGACGATCCAAAGACATATTTCGATAACCTGCCAATCACAGAAGAAGAAGATTTTGGAAACCGTTTTGATTTTGGTTCCTTTGGGTTAGAGGTAAAATCCTGATCACACTCATAGAAGTCATCTATTGGTAAGACAGGTGCATCACTCATTCTTCCATTCTCGAGTGTGAAAGTTCTACCCGTGGGTTTCCAAATGTCATCCCTAAAGTAAACATTATGCTCCCTATCAGTAGTGTAAAGCCTAAGTCTCGCGACTAGTCTTCCTATTCTTTTAGCATAAGTTCGTTTGGGAACATTCTTCTTAACAGGCTTAACAATCTCATTCTTAGAAACACAATCATCATGAACATTAGTTAAAGATTTCTTGCCAGTTAAACAAACAGATTCATCAGATTCATTAAACTTAGCAGATTTCATAGGTTCATTATATTCAGATGAAATGTCTTTCTTATTACAAAGCTGTAAATTCCTAGGGTGTTCTTCTACTTTCTTCTCTTTATTCAAGCGACTACTCTTAGAGGCAAGCGAGACTCTATTGTTCCTTGTATTGCTCTTAGGCTTTAGTCTGCTGCTCCTAGAGGTGCTTCCTAGTCCTGTAGAAGGTAAGGCACACTCATTAGGATTCACATTTTTATGAAGGGAGGTGGTTTCAGCTTTCCTAGTCTCTTTAGAGTGCTTTTCTAAACTTATGTCATTTGTTCCATATGTTTTAGATGTGGAGGCAGACGCATTAGTGGTACTCATCTTAAAAAGGCCAGGTGCTAAAACTTTTGGTTTCTCGATAACCGCTTTTCCCTTATCAACATTTTGTTTAGGCAAGGCAGGTGGAGTGACTGGTTTTGATGAAACATTTTTCTCATTGACTTTTGGAGGAGGCATAGAAACAGACATTTTTGGTTTGGAAACCGGTTTGGGAACATTTGCTTTCTCCGCAGTCAATGGTTTTGTAGTCACAGTTTCCACTACCTTTCCTTTTTGACTTTCCAGCTGAGCCCTCAAAAGATCATTTTTCGCTTTCATGTCATTGTAGGCACGCTCATACGACAATTTGTCATACTTGCATTCCTCAGTTTTACGATCAAGTTGTTTAAAATATGAGATATTTTCTTTTTCAAGTTTCTCAAGTGCTTTTTCATATTTTGAAACAATTTTGGAGGTCTCAGACTGGAGTCTTTCATGATCTTCAACAGAATATGTTTGCAAAATGATGGACATAATATCGGTAGTCAGAACATCTTCGAAGAGAGAGTCATTTAAATTTTCCAAAACTTTGATTTGTTCAACACAGTCATTTGCTTGCTTTACCAGGGATTTATGGTCCTTGACAAAGTCAGTTGTTTCTTTCAAAAACGCTTGTTCAAAATGAATTACCCTTGCACTGATGGCATTCAGCTGAGGGGCAATTTGAGTTTCAAAAAACTTTCTTTGTTCGATGTCAAAACTAGAGAACCAGTTGTTAGGAGTAATAGTGGTTTTAGTTTGAACAGTGTCTTGAAGATCCACAATTCTAGTTTTCACATTGTCTAAAATACTTCTCGCATCACTTGTGTTAAAAGGATTGTTTGAATACATTTGTTCAATGTTCGAAAGAGAATTTGAGACAGCAACTGGTTTTGAAACAGATTTTGAAGCAGGTGTTGACTCTTTGTTTGAAACACTTGTTGTGATGGAGAACTTTGACTTTTCTTTTTGATTAACAAAAGTAATTCCGTTAATTTTGTTCCATTTGTTATAATCAATAGGTTTGATTTCCGGATTCTTTTGTTTCATTTTTGATCTACTCTCCTCAGATAGTTCTAACGTTTCAAGAGAATCACGAACAATAATGGGTTCATGTAAAGCATTGCCATTGTTTAACACATTCTGAGGTTTCTGAGCTTTCTTGAGGAACGAAGAAGGGTCGTTACCAAGTGCCATTCTATTATTAGTATGAAAACGTGGATTGACTTGATTAGAAAGCATCTTGATTGTTTGAGCAGAATGACCCGTTTTGAGAAGCAAATTTTCCAAAGTTTGGATTTTCTCATTTTTATCAAGAATTTCATCAAGAAGAGAATCTTCTCGTTTTGAAAAATCAGTAATCAACTGCTTCTTCTCTTTTTCAAGATTAGAAAACATTTCTTTTTGTTTAGAAAGTTGGTTATTTAAATCAGAAATTTCCTTGTTTAACGATTTAATTTTCAAGTTTGAATTCACATCAAGTGTGTTATACTTGATTTGCAATTCTTGTTCTTTAGAAACCAAGTTTCGATAACCAATTTCTAATTCTGATTCTTTGTTTTTCTGAAATTCAAAGGCTTTTGCGTTCTCCTTGTAACTCTCAAGCTCAGCGGTCAATTTAGCATTCGCGGCCTTAACATCGCGATTGACCTTTTTAACTTTCTCAATTTCAATGCCACAGTTGTTGATTAATGATTCAAAATAAGCACGCGTTTCCTCATCAGTCTCAGTATTTTGTGCCACACAGCCTCCATTAGGATCCACATCTGGAGTTTCAGAGTTAGTATTGCTACAACTCGGATTGTCCATATATGTATCATAAGTAGGTGCTGGCGTCACAGAATGCTGTTCGTCATGAGTAAACACATCAAATATGACATTGTTATAGCATGGATCAATGATTGGTACCTCAGATACTGTATTGGCGTCATAGACAGGAGGTGAGTCTGACTCAGTGTCATACTTAGCTTCCTGAAGATTTGCCATGAAGATGCAATTCGCATTGAGTTCCTCGAGGTCTTCCAATTCATCCACAATAGCGAAAAAGTCATTTTCCTCAGCACTCAACTGTAACCCCGCATCTAGCTTATCTGCTAACAAAGCAGCTTTCCGAAGAAAATCACCATTCTTTTTGTGCGGCTTAGTGGGACAGTTTCTTGCCATATGACCTACTCCTTGACAGTTGTAACACTTAATCTGATTACCCTGATTCACATTTCCATAATTCCCAACGACTGGAGCTGCAACATTCCCATTCTGATTACCTACTGCTCTATTCCCAACATTCTGACCCATCTGATTACCCTGATTCGGAACCGCCTGATTACCCATGCGAAATCCAGTAGCATATCCCTGCTGATTCTCAATAACTCCAACCATTTGTCCTTGACGACCCATATTCACACCCGGCTGTGCTACTTGCCTGTTGCGAGTGTTTGATGAAATCCTTTGGTTGTTGTTAGTTGGTGTGGAATAGCGACCTTTGAATGCTTTACCCAAGAATGCAAATGCGTGTGACAAAGCTTCTTCTGGTTCCATTTCAAGATCAGTGATTCCTTGTTCCTGGTAATGTTGTTGTTCAGGTGGATAGTTTTGTTGTTGAGGGATGTATTGCTGCAAGTTGTTGTTAGTGGAAGATGATGAAGGTTGTTGTTGTGTATTCACTGGAGTTTGAGTCTTTGCAATGAGTGCCAATGGATCATGATTCTTTGCTAATCTTTCTTGCCTGACTTCATTCACTTTAGCTTGGTTTTGTTTCAGAAAATCGTTGAGTTGATCAAAGTTCACTTGATGTAAGTCTTTTGTTTGGTTGACAATAGTGACATATCGTCCCCATTCTTCTGGTAGATTGTTCAAGAACTTGATGTTGCTCACGATAGTTCTGGGTGTCAACTTGTTTCTGATCAGCTCATTCATTAAAGTGCAAAACCTTCCATAGTAGGATTCAATGGATTCTCCTGGAGTAGATGTAAACTTCTCCCATGCAGTTAGCAACTTGTTCTCTGTGTCTTGTTGACCAATTTCTGTTCCATGACAAAGTCGTCTAACACGTTCCCACATATCGAAAGCAGTTTCACAACTGTCTACAGCAGCAAAGATGTCTCTTGGTAAACCCAGTTGGATAATATGAATTGCCATGTCATCTGCTTCGACTTTCTTCTGATCCTCTTCAGAGTATTCCGATTCTTTTTGAAGACGAAAAAATGGTGGGGTGGGAGGTGTTGCATCAGCATTTCCAGGGTCTTGGACTTGTCGAGGTATGAAGGGTCCATCCTGAATGGATTTGATCATCAATTTTCCATTAGGTTTTGTCTTGATGTAACGAAGCATTCGACTTGTCCATTGAAGATAACCACCTTTTTCCAACATAGGAGGTCGGTTTTCGGCACCGGCTGCATGAATATCTTGTTGAGTAGCCATTGATGAAGGTATGATCTGATAAAGTTGATGTAGGATCGATTCAACGATAAAGGAGTTGTGGTTGATGAAGATTAAGCTCAGTTGAGGTGTTTCCGAAAGTCGTACTCGTAAACTCGGTTCTTAAAAAATTTCGCCCAAAATTTGAAATTCACTATAAAAATCAATTCTAAGGTCGTATGAAAATTTTGAGTTATGACAATTTTGACGCAAAATTTGACCCGAAAAATTTGAATTTAGGCCCAAAAATTTGAATTTTTGACCAAAATTTTCACAGTTAAACCAAAATTTGAATCTCGCGTAAAAATTGAACGTTTAGTCTCCTCAAAAATTTAAATTTTACTCAAGTTTTCCCGCCAAAAGTTACGAGTAGAAAGAGCTTTATGCGTAGAAAGAGCTTAGGCGTAGAAACACAAGTTACGAGTAGAAACTTAGGCGTAGGATCTTATGCGTAGGATCTTAGGCGTAGGATTCCTTAGGCGTAGGATCTTATGCGTAGGTTTAAAGTTACGAGTAGAAAAAGTTAAGCGTAAGATTTAGCTTATGCGTAAGAAAAACTTAGGCGTAAGAAAAATGCTTATGCGTAAAGTATTCTACGCGTAAGTCAAAACTTATGCGTAAGATTAGGGTTTTGCCCAAAAATCCTTTACACTATCACAGTGTAAGAGATATCCAAAAGTCGAAGTGTTCCACACACTTATCCAAGTGAAGGAAGCACTGAGTAACAGTTATAGCACGAAGATTCTTCACCAAAAAGTTACGAGTAGAAAACTATGGTTTTGACTTTTTGACTTCTACTCGTAAGAAATTTCCAACGATTCAAATGATTTCTTTTGCACAGAAAGCCTTAAAAACACTCGAATAACCCAAAAATGTTGACCTTTTTCACCCAAAGTGCCTAGAAAAGTTACGAGTAGAAATGACCAAAGAACCAAAAACGAGCTTAAAACTTAACCAAAACGCGTAAAGCTTCGAACTTTTTGCCAAAACTAGAATCTTTAACACTATATAAACCTTAGACCATAAGAATCTTGAAGATTTAAGTGCAAAAATAAAAGTTTTATGCGTGACAACTTTGAATAGCGAGAGCTACGCGTATACTACAATAAAACTTCAACCAAAACACTCCTAAACCATTGTTAGGCGATTGATACCAATTGTAGGACCTTAGTTTTATCAACCTTATCACTTTACCAAGCAAACCCAACACGTATACAAGTATAACCACGTTAACAAACACAAACAAAGCTTAGAAATAAGATAAGAAAGATGGTGACTTGAAGATATAAATTCGTGTATGTGAGATGATAAGATAAACACAAGATGTTGTATATTCAATAAGGAAAACACACACACACACACTTTCAAGCACACCCCTCAAATGACCATTTGAGGGGTATTTATAGTACAAAACACATGTTGCCCTAAAGGCTTTCCATGGGCTTGGCTTGGGCTTCGTGGACTTGGATTGGATTACTCTTTATAAACGGCTAGCTAAGCTTAACGTTTAACCAAATAGCTTAGCCCAATCCACGAGCCCGTTGACTATTCTCTCACGATATCTAACACACGATACAAAGTTCCTAATCGTGAATGACCATCACTTCTAATAAAACTATTAAGGCTAACAAAAGGATTGTGTCAAAACATGTTTTTAACATCAATGATACTAATTCTATCCTCTAAATCCACCCAGAAACACGAATTGATGGGTTTTCAAAATTAGAGTTTATGCGTGGTTTTGGGCGTTTTCAAATATGAATGTTTTTGGTAAAAACGATTGCTTTGTGAGGTTAATATCATGTTGAATTGATGATATCCATGCCCTATAACAACCCAGAAACACTAATTAAGTCAGAATTAGGAATTAGGTTTTAATGTTCTTGTGTTTGGGTATTTTTGATTCACTGCGTGTTGGATGTTAAAACTTGGTTATTAGACTCTCACAACACCTAAGACCTACCAGAAAACGTTTGGTGCAATTTCCATGGCTAGAACTGTTATGCGTAATTCTTGAACTATTAGGGTTTTTAGGCTTACGCGTAAGGTTTCCTTCGCGTAACTGTTTAATATGCTTTCATGCTATGATCTGTTTTAGAATGAATATATGTGTTAAGATTGATGATATGATGATTTTATTTCAGGCTTGCTACTCGTAAAACTCAGAATCAAGGTCTTTGTTACTCTACGCATAAGGATCACCTTACGCGTAGACAGTTATGTGTAAGAGAAATCCTACGCGTAACTATTACGCGTAAGGTTCTACAATGCGACTACGCGTATCTTGTGAAGGATATGTATAAACAGTGACCTCTACGCATAAGGTCTACTCTTACGAGTAAGCCTTACGCGTAAGGTTTTATATACGCCTACGCGTAAGCTTTACGCATAAGGTCCTCCTGTTCCTACGCATAAGCTTGAGTTTACGCGTATATTTCTCCTGTTTACGCATAAGCTGCCATTTCTACGCCTAAGCTCTGATCAAACCTTCATTTTGAATTGTTACGCGTGCAAACTTGTAAATAAATAAATCATAACGTCACGAAACCAATAATGTCACTAATAAACTTAAACGTTTAACATGTTGTGTTAAATAAGTGATAACATAAACTTTAAAACTTAAAGTTAACTAACTCACGAAACTTATCACAACGTCATTAAGACTATTAGACAAACAAGTGACTTTGGACTCGTAACAATCATTGACGTTGCACATTCAATAATTAGACAATAAAACCTTCTGTTGACTAACATTATGTCTTTCGATATGTTGGTTCTTTTGGCTAATGTTATTTCAGATCACAACATGGCTGCTCAAATGAATGTGGATGCACCAGAAGTTCTCACAATTGCTGACATCTTCCCTAATGGCTTTCCAAGAAAGATTGGAAAGAACAACCTTCGAGTTGACTTTGATATCCTCACATGCTCAGAATCTTCTTGCCTGATTGCTGTGGATATTCTTAAGAATCATCCGTACCAGAACATGCTCTCACACTCTGCTACTGTTCCGGAGATCTACATTCAACAATTCTGGAATTCAATGCAAAGGATCAAGGGTCAAAGTGCGGTGACTGTGACGCTTAATCACAAACAAGTCACCATCACACAAGCAGATCTACGGGCTGTTCTTCTAATTCCTGAGATCGAGCCAACCGACTTCTATGCCACACCTACTGAAGAGACAGTTCTGAAATTCCTAATTGATATTGGCTATGATGAAGCTTCAGGAATAATCACTAAGCACTCTCATGTGGAGCTTAAGAACATTCCTCAACCGTGGAGAACCCTCTACATCATCATTACCAAATCGATCTCTGGTCGTGATAGTGGCTATGAGCATCCCAAGCTCATGGAACTACAAATCTTCTGGTCATTAATCAACAAAAAGGACATCGAAATTGAAGCACTGTTATGGGAAGACATGATGTCATTTCACAAGAAACTTGGCTCAAAGATTCCCTATGTCAGATACACAAAATTGTTGATCCAGAAAGCACTTGGATGTCATCCCGATATTCCACAGAGGCTCAATGACCCAGACAATCATGATATGTTGACTGAGCCTACCCTATCAGTCAGAATCAAGTAATCGTCAACAAAGAAACAGGGTGTTGTATTACCTGATCACCTTCTGTCTAATGAAATCAAAAAGCTCGAGACATACAAAAGGTATCTAGTAGCAGTAAGAGAAGGCAAAGTTGGTCATCTCGATGAGAAGTCTTCTGGAACACCTATAAGGAGAACCAGAAGAGGCAGTACAGGAAGTGCTGCAAGTACTGAAAGTCAAAGGAAGTTTCCCAAAAGAAATCCTCCTCGTAAAAGGACTGTTACTTCTAAGGAAGCTGTTCCCATTCCCGTACCTAAATCTGAACCGCAGAGCAAGCTAATTGATGAGGACTCGGAGGGTACTGCATCAGATGAAGAGACTTTCCACTCTGAAACTGCTGAAGATGAAACTACAACAGTATCTAAACCTCCCAGTCCTCCAGCTGAACATGGCAAAGGGAAGAATCCTGTACTTGTGCCTTATGAAGAAAGCTCAGATGAAGAAGAAGAGCAACTGGATACTTCATACAGGAAGAAGTTCAAATTCATTAGACTCCAACATGTTGCGAAGGAATTTGCAAAGGATCAAATGGGTGGCCCTGGAGGTTCAAGTGGTGCTGCCCACTCTAAACCATCTCCTGATGCGGTTAATCGACCCGATAAGGGAGCTGGTGCCACCACTCTTCTGCAACAACAACAACTTTTGGAGGATTCTATTAATTATGAGTTTGAGGAACCAGCAAAAGAAAAGACTGAGGAAATACCTGCTGATGAAACAAAGACTGATGACAAGGCTAAGTCTAAGGAGGAAACTTCTTAACCGCATAAGGACCCCGAGTCTCCTCATGTCTCCTCCTCATCAGACTCATCATCTCATTCTTCGCCACCACCATCAACGAAATCAACCAAATCATCATCCAAATCAGTGAAGAAGCCAACTCGATCTTGGATTTCTCATGCTCATAAAAGAATTGGGAATGCTGTCAAACAAGTCAGAAAGAAAGACATGCTCTATAGGAAGATGAATTTCTACGCTGATCAGATACAGTATATTCATGATTATATCGACAAGATGCAAGTTGAAAGGAAGTATGTCCAGAAGCTCATGAAAAATGATCTTCAAGGGAAAATGGACGACATGATCAAAGGATACACTCACCAGTTCCTTATGGAGGTCGTTCCGAAACTGACAAAGGAGATGTATACCAGATAACTGTATCCAAATCTCTTGCATCTAGCCAAACAAGCCATGAAATCAACTCCGATGAATTTAAGCATCAATCCAGCTGAATCCACAATTTTCTCAGATGATGAATTGGTGAATCGGCTAGTAGCGCAAATGTCGAAACGCTCTGCAACGTTTGCCTCACACGAAGCTAAACTGTTTGAAGCTCTACTGGAATACCAACTCAGGTCCTTATTCCGAGAAGAAGCTGTAAGGCCCAAACGTTCAAGAGATGATGAAGACAAAGATCAGGATAAGGATAAAGAGCCCAAACGCACAAAGAAGTCTGATGAATCATCCTCTATTCAGTACTCGATGCAACCTCCAACACAACGGACTCCTGCTCAACAAAGATCTCCTCCTCCCTCTTCTGCAGATAAACCTCATGATTTTGAGACACCACCCCAGATTCAGAAAACCGGTGACCACTTTGAGTATACGGGTGGTGTCGATGAAGAATACCATGAGCCCCAACAACAACCCGCCTCACCCGACAAATTACAGAAACCAGCACCCTCATCTAGGCCTAAGAAACAGAAGAAGAATGCGCCCGTGGCTGACGTCATATCATGGCTAGATGAAGATACAACAGAGGAATTTGAATGGTTTTCTACACTTGTCAATTCCACTCCCTACCCTGAAGAAGGTCAAGATCTGGTAGATGGTAATACTTTGGAGCATGCTAAAATTCTGCAAGAAAAGTTCAAAGTAAAGAAGATGACGAAATCCGAGTTGAGGCGAATCAAGAATGAAGCTTTTCAACTGTGGAAAGATAGCTCAGAAAGTGCCATCGAGGTCGAATATCACCTTGAAAACATTGCTCAAGCTATGTCTAATAACATGGATTGGCTCAACCCAGAAACAAACATCGACTTTACCAAGCGGGACAACCCTCCATATTACACCGACTGGTCTAAACCACTACCAACGATCGGCCAACCAGATCAGCCTAGGATCCCATTCAGATATTTCTTCAACAAAGACTTGGAATTTCTTCTTCACGGTGGCGATAGTTCAAGGAAATACGCTACATCTTTGACACTTCCATTCCCAGCAGCCGAATACTCAAACTGCATAGCTATCGAGGAAAGAGCTAGTCACTTGTTCTCCAACAAAGTGGAAGCATACGACAGAGATGCAATGTATGGGATTCATCATTGGCCGGAACGCCAAAGAATCTACTATAGAAGCTGCCAGGTTCAAAAGTCTCAACATGCAGTGTTCAGTACTAAAAACATCGTTGCCATCAAACACGTTGATCTTTTATCCAAATGGGACTACACGTATCTCAAGAAGATTGTGGTCAAAAGACAAGACGAAAGGTATTATGCATTCTCTGAAGCTGACTTTGAGAATTTGTCTATCAACGACATCGAAGACATGTACCTTGCCAAAGTACAGGGTCGTATGAGACAATTCTCCACTGAAGTACAACGTGAATTCATCAAGTCAGTGCTCATCTTCATCAGACGCATAGTTATCAAAGAACGTGTAGAAGATCTCCAGCTGGCAGTTGAATCTAATCAGACCCGTGTCAACTTCACTCCACAGCAACTTGATCTTCCCGACATCAACCAGCTCTCACAATTTACACTCATCAGCAAACCATTCGGCGTCGTTTACCGCAGTGAACTTCAAAGAAATTGCTTAATGGCGTGCAGCGATCTTCACAAGTTTGGAGATCACACTTTGAAGATGGTTAGGGACGGATTGGCTTATCGATTGAAGGATATACACCAAAAGATCGGGTCTCCTAAGCGATGGAATTCTCAGGATCGAAGGGATGTGAAGAGGATCATCACGATGATTGATGAACGGTTGTATAGAAGGGATCAGTTCAGAAGATTGGAAAGCTATGTTGGTGGTCGACCCAGGATTAACATCACCGGCTTTCAACGCCCGATTCACACTCCTGGTGACATCTCTAGACTACCTGGTACCCCTTAAACTGCTTCTTTCATTATTACTTTGGATGTATGATTTATATATGTGTATGGCTTGTGCACACATATCAGTGTACAACCCGCTCTTGTCAAGAAAGGACCATGTGGTACGCTTCAGTGCCACAATCCTTATAAAAGGAGCGAAAGCTTCTTACTTTTGAGTAAAACCTATCAAACCTTTCATTTTTCAAGGTTTTGCTCAAGAAGACAAGTACTTCCCCGTATGATTTTCAAAACCTCAGCCGTTTATATCAATTGTTGAGGGGGAGTACTTGAGTCAAAACTTTGTTCACAAATTGTTCATAGTGGTCATCTTCCCGAAACACTCGAAATGGTCATATTTATTCTCAACTTTTCAAAAATAACATTTTATATGCCATTTTTTAGGGGGAGAAAATTAAGTGATAAGAAATATGTTGTGTAAATGCAAATGAATCTTTGTGTAATAGACTTAACCAACGAATTGACGGTACTAAACTGTTAGTAACTTGAAAAGACTTGTCCGGGACGGGTAATAATTTCAAGCTAGTTCTCTAGTAATGTAAACGTGTCTCGCAAAGGACTTGTCCGAGTAGAAAGTACCATTCGAGAATCTCTTGGTAGACATGAACTCTGACGGGTATGACAACCTTTCGAGGCTTGTCTACACCTTCAAGGTAGTTATTAGAGCTAGTTGTCACCTAAAAGCTGACAATGTAACTCTTTAACTATGCAACGTAACCGTGTCTCGCGGGGGAGTGTCTATCTTGAGTTGATCAATTCAAAAGTGCGCGCTCTTCCCACACATTGCAGATTTCCGTCAAAACTCTAAAGCACATGTGGAGGGGGAGTATTTCTGCTAAAAGATAAAAGTCTCATAGTGGTTCAAACATGTTTTTTCATTTACAAACCCTTTGAGAGATTTTCTTGAAAATTGGTTTTATGGCAACATAGGTTAGTCATGGAGTGATAAGGTGACTAAGGTTAGGAATAACCGTCCTATGATCCGCCAGAGCCGGAGGGATCTACCCAAGGACATCACAAATAGTTAGTACTTAGAAGTCCTTAGGTACGATTATAAAAAGGAGAAAATGAGAATCGGAGAAAGAAGGAGTTGAAGAATTAAAAAGAAATGCAAAGAAAAGGGTGAAAAGAAATAGCCCTCCAAATTATTCAACTTAGGGCAGACACCGGGTTCAATTCATATGCTACTGGTTGTCACTTAGTGACGCCGGTATTGAAGATTAAAAGTCGTCATGGACCCAGTGACGCATGCACTATACCTTCTTAGCCACTCAAGTTTCTCTCAAAAGAAGCTTGTTTCATTCTCACAGGGAACCCTACATAAACTATTGGCTTTCTCTTAGAGATCGATGGTATTGAAGAAGGAGACCCTCTCCCTAGTCTCTACTCAGGAAAACCAAAATGCACTATTGAGTCTAGAGCCACGAGATTCATCAAAATATCTCTTAGGTACACTTGACATTTCATCACTTGGTGTTCAACAATAAGAACATCAGTGGTACATTATCGAGTCCTTCACAGATCTTAGCAATCTGTCGAGAACATTTATGAGAGGTTCACATCTGTGATCCTCAGTGATTGAATGGAAACTCCTGCCAGGGTCAACATTAAACAGCCCTAACAGCAGGTCACTTCGGTAACTCCCCGTGGATTACGCTTAGTGTATCTCAAACGGTCTACAGTCGTGAGGTGATGCTTCGGTGTACCTCAGCGACTCATCTGAACTGTAGATGTACTTCGGTATATCGCGTTATCTCACTTGTGGGACTCCAGTTCAGGAACGGCCTTTGTAAGAATTAGAATTGTGTTTTCACACTATGCTGTTAACACTCTCGAAGTTCAAACTTGTAAGTGCCGGAATCCGCTTATTACTAACCGTTTTAAATGTTTTCTTCTTATGGAAGCTCCGGAGTGGGATGATCGTGCAGATTCTTCTCATGCTCACGCCAACATCATCACTAATGGAAGTTTTATCCAAAAGCAACACAACAGTCAGAATGATTCTTCGTCAAATCAAAGAATCTACAAAGTTAAAGACTTAAAGAACTTCATCAGTACTGAATTCCAACATCAAAGAGCGTGTGAGCATGTTGAAGAATGATGTGGAGACACTGTAGCAGCAAAGCAGACCTGAGGCAGACTTGATGCAGACAACAACATACTATCACTTTCATCACAAAGAACAATGATCAAAGAACAAAGTTAAAGATGACGTCAAAGCATAACTGTTCAAAGAAAACTATCTCTCTACACTGGGGAGATTGTTCGGATCAAGGCATTCCTTCTCACAAGAAACAAGAATGTCAGAAGACGTCAAAGCTACTATTACATCAACGCCTTCACCGTTTTTCATCACCAACACTTGAGGGGGAGATTGTTGGAATCACTCCTAAACCTTAATTCAAGTGTTTGTTACTCATATGTAATAGGTAGCTTATTATGGCCTTTATGTTTGTTTAAGGTTAAGCTTATGTGGAAGGCCCATAAGCTTAGGCCCATGTCCAATAAGAAAAAGGGAAGGAGTGGGAGTGTTGCCCTAGCTCCTTGCCTATAAATACTCTTGTATAACCCTCACTTGAGGGTTGGTTGTTCAAGTTATTTCTTTCACTCACTCTCTACGCATAACCGTTTCCTTTATATCGTGTGTGTGTGTGTGAATCTTGTTCAATCGCCTCTCTATCTCTTTCTAGTAAGCTTGTGTTGTAAAACTAGTGACCTAACACTTGTACTCTCTAGAGAAGTGACCCATCTGCCCACAAGTAAAACACTTGACCTTGCTTCTGTTAAATCTTGTTGGATCTCTTCCCTGGAACCCAAACTTTCTCCCAGATTTACTCTCAAATTTCTTGATGTTCATTGAGAGCATAGCCAGTTGCCACTTCAAATTCATCTCCTCCATGTCAAATGGATCCACCTGTACAAGGTCCTCAAAGGCTAGTTGCTGTTGAGTGTCACAATCAGCAACAAAAGAGTGAATCACATCTTCCAAAACACCACTTGATTTAGGTTGAGAACTTGATGAAGTAGTAGTATAGGAAGATGATGCTGAGGAAACAGGACTTGGAGCATAAGTCATCCTATTTGAGGAGGCCCTAACAAAAGCTGTGTGACTAGGAGTGGATGAACGAAAAGGACTTCTCACATCAGGCTCAAGAGATTTAAGTCTGTTGTATAGTTCATCAAAAGTGAGCATATCCAGCCCACCTTTAGCTTTGAGGGCAATGCTCACTTGCAACCAAGATGAAGGTAAAGATTGCAAGAACTTTGAATTACAATCATCATTATCTGGCTATGCCTTCAGCTGATTCAACTGACTCAATATCTTATGAAACCTGTCATATCCCGTGTGGATACATTCTTCTTCAGAGATTTGGAATTCTTGAAACTGTTGTTTCAGCATTGATTTCCTCATTCTCCTTGACTCTTCATTCCCACCAAATCTAGCCTTGACTGCCATCCATATGTCCTTAGCATCCAGCATGTAGTGAAAGTCACCCAAGTGATCTTCAGGTATAGCCTGAAGAAGAATAGTTCTCACTTTGTTCTCTCTTTGAACAGACAGTATCTCTTCAGCAGATTTGGGAGGAACAATGGTAACATTACCATCAGGATCTGTGATAGTCCTCTTCAAACTGTTCCCCTTCTTCACAATTTCCCAGAGATTCCAATCAATGTTGAAGATCCAGTTCTGCATCTTCATAGCCCATAAATCGTACTCCTCCTTCTTGAGGTACGGAAACTTTTCATTGTTGTTAGAAAGACTGAGTTGTTGCAGAGATGTGTTGTTATGGTTGTTGGTGACTTCAATGTCATCGTCTGATCCAGGCATGGTGAATGTTGTTTTGGTTGTATGGGTGTAGAGAAAAGACTGTTCTTAGTATCGTAGAGACTCTCCCGAGGCTCTGATACCACTTGTTAAACCTATAGACCTTGATAGATCTTAAAGCACTCGTAGATCGATAGTAATGCTTATGTAATCATAAACACACTATTAGACAGTCTCTATAACTTTTATTCAAGCGGAATTTAAACACAAATAACTAAGAACACTTTGATCCTCTATGGATCTTTTAATAATACTAAAACTTTGTTTTTCAACTCGTACATAACTCATACTATTGTGTTCCTTTTATACACAAGGAACCCTAACCCGTTTCCCAAGAAACGTATAAACATAAAACTAAATGAGATATACATTATAACTTCCTAATAAAGCTCATGCATATCCTAACTAACTATAGAATACGCGGAATATCTATCACCGCAGAAACCATCTACACGGTTTCATAACTTCAGTAGAATTAAGTCTTCAGCAGAATCCTTACACTTCAGCAGAATCCTTCAGCAGTAACTTCAGCATAATTCATACTTAGTAGAAATCCCAACAATCCTCCCCTAAACTAGAATTTGACTAGGTTAAGTTCCAGTTTCTTGATAGATCTTTAACACAGCAACATAAGAGGATTGTAGTCGAACATCAGCAACAAAGAACCAAAACAAGTACATCTCTATGATGATAAAACTTTGAAACGCCATATCTTTGCAGCAACAAATAACATAATGTACATCAAAACATATTAGTTTCATAGTATTCTCATCACATCCAGGTGTGTAAACTCCTGTGAGAGGTGAATCATTGAAAATAATGGATTTGATGTCTCTTTACCAATAGCCATTACTACTGGAGTAGCCATATGTTTGAGTTCAAAAACTATGGTACACTGATGACCATTTGATTTATTAGCAAATCAGCAACCATAAACGGATTTGAAATGTCTTTACCTGTAGCCGTTTGCTCAGGACTAGTCAATTCTTAAGTGAAAGAATCCCCTTGGTGAATTGATTACCAAATATGGTATTCTACTGCCTTTACCACAAGCCATATACTTATGGGCTAGCCAATTCTTGGATTCCAAAAAGGAATAAACCATGGTGAATTGATGACCATACAACCCTCAGCAATTAAGCATAGGTGAGTTGCATACCCTATGATTTTGAGCAAACCATTACAGCTATCAACAGATTTGATGTGTCTTTACCAAAGATGTACCCTTTGGACTAGCCAACTCTTTGATGTACACAAGGCACAGCTGGTGAGTCGATAACCATCAACAATGTACAAAAAACCTGCAAGAAAAGTTAGACAAACAAAGAATATACATAGTTTTTTTTTTTTTTTTTTTTTTTTTTTTTTTTTTTTTTTTGTTAACTAAAAAAAATGAAATAATACAAAACAATACAAGATACCAATATCAAGAAGATGCTTGATGTTGCTGAAGCTGAGTCTTAATTAATCCAATCAATTGTTCAGCATGTAGCATATCATTCCCAACTGGATCTGGAGGAACTTCCAACTTCTTTCTAAGCAGACTTTGCATCAATTGCACAGACAAAGGATAAAACTTATCAAATAACATACACACAGTCATCCCACACTTTGCCTCCACCACATGCACACATGGCATAGGATAAAATCTCCAAGTTTCAACCTTCCACTTATGTGAATTCTTCCAAATAGAAAACCCTTTACCATCTGGAGAGTGAGAGTCAAACATAACTTGAAGATCACCCAACAAATATAAACCAGAACCCTGTGGTGAATGAGTAGCATAATGCTTAGTGACAAGACCATACAGAGTATTCAAATCTTGCCTATCCACCATATGAAATATTTCCTTCAAGAAGTTAAACTGCATAGAAGAATTATCCAGTCTAAAAAAGGTGTTAAGATGTCCATCAGTCAAGGTCCAAGCAGTCAACACATCATGAGACCCTTCAAGAAAACACATCAGCAGATCCTTCTTTAATGAAAGTTGAATCAGCAGCTTTCAGATCCAAAGAACTAACCCTGAGAGACTGATGAATCCTAGAAGTATGTGTCCCATCTGATCTCACTGATCTCCTTAGAGAAATGTGTCTCCGTATAGACATCCTTTTCTTCCTCCTACCTGGTATATAAATCCCCATAGAGATAGAAGATGGTATCTTCTCAGATTCATCAGGAACATCTTTAGCAGGAATGGAATAAGTAGAAGTAGACGTAATTGGAACAACACCACGCAATTCATACATTCTCTCAAGCACCTCTCTGGCCCTCTTAGCTTTAGCAGCTGCTTGTTCAACTTTCTTACCCAACTCTTCTCCTACTTTATCAACAGGTGCAACACTAGGTAACACTTCAGAAGAAACAACATGAGGTTCAGCAGATTGAACCTTTTCAGCTGAATGTATAACTTTAGTAGATGCTTCAGAAGAAACACCGGGAGAACTCATCTTTTGTGTAACATCATCAAAAGAATCCACAATTTCAACTTTCTTTGTTCTCTTTGCCTTTGGAGCATCTGCACTACCAGCAACCCTCTTCAAATTAGAAGGTGGTGTAATCTGCTTCATAATCCTATGATACATACTATACAGCTCAGAATCAGATAACGCCCAGACTTGCTTCTTTTTCAAACCAGACTGATAAAGAATTGTACTTTGGTTATATACTACAGTCCTCATGTAAAATTTCTTTTAAGCTGCAGTCGGTGGTTTTTCTCTCTTAGTTTGAGCCTTTTTAGCAGCAATTTCCTTTCTCTTTGCAGCTGCAGCTAGCTTCTTTTGTTCCCCAAGAGCCACCATTTGTTCAGCAAAGTTGTCACTATCAAAAGCAGCACCTAAGATACTTTGTGCAAGAGTAGAATTTGATGCAGCTTGATGAGTATATGCATCCCATTGCTCATCAGTAATATGAGTAGATAGTTCATCAATTTCTCTTTGTCTCTTAGGAGGCAAATTTGTAGTAAACTGAGCTTCAAGCTATTGAGCCAATGCATGACTCTTCTTCATATCAGCACACTCAGCTAGTAATCTTGATTGTTCTTGCCTTTCCTGTTCACTCACAAGATCTGAACCAAGCTCTTCATCAATCATTACACCTTTTGATTTGTCAGCAAACTCCTTAGCAGAATCAACATGAGAAGTATCAACAATAGGAACTTCAGAAGAAACATCTAAGTTAGCATCAGAAGAAACATGTTGAGACAGATCTTCAACAGGTGTAGAAAAGACATCAGCATTAGGATCCAGATTAAAATTTCTTCCAGCAACAAACACTTCATGAGCTGCTGAAGGTGGAGAAGTAGGTTGTACTTGCACAGATGAAGATTGACCAAGCTCAGAAGCAACATCCATCATTGAAACATCGACATTCTCATCAGTGGTTGCCACATTGTCCATACCTTGCAATTTTGAGGATTCAGCGGTATCCTTGCTCAAATACTGTCTTCTCTTTCTTCTAGTAAACAGAATAGGGTCCTTTTTCTTTGAAGATTCATCAACAACTGGAGAAGAAACATGAGTCTTTTGAGCTACATCAGCCAAGATGTCAAGTGAATCCAAATGAGTATCCTCTTGCTCCTCATCAGAAGAAACCACAAGCCTCCTTTTGCTATTTTGACCAAGTTGTTCCTCTAAATCCTGAACCTTTCTCTTTAACTCCACAATCTCACCACCAAGTGAAGATTTAGTCTCAGCAAGCTCCTTTTTAAGATCTGCAACCTCTTCAACAGTCCTGTTGAGCAAAGCATATATAGACATAAGAGTAATAGGGTCCTCAGCTCTACCAGCAGATTGCTCAGTGGTAATGGGAGCTTCATTGAACCTTTCAGGAGAAATATTGTCATGCTCAAAAATAGGAGACCTTTCAACAAAAGGCTCTCTTACAAGACTAGGTATGGGTGTGGGTAACGGTGAAGGTGTTGGTTGGTCAGGAGAAACATGTGATGCTTCAGCATTCATGGAAGGGCCCTCATCCAAGGCAACTGATGGATTACCATTAGCAGCAACATTGGTAGAGGGTGGAGGACCAACAACATTACCCTCATCAGCACCCTCATTGCCTTGAGGTAACATAGCTGCTAGCAAAGGATGATGTGTCCCAACATAATTAGTTTTCATTGAAGCAAATATTTTAGCAGTTAAAGCTCCTATGGGACAAAAGGCTTGGACTTGGGTTGTAATGTCTAAAATCATTTGCAAAAACCTAGGGTACATTAAAAACTTATGCTTTTTCCTTTGTATATTTTCAACCATATTATCAAAAATAAACTTAGAAAAGTTATAAGTTAACCCCTGAGAAAGACATACAATACCACATCCAAGTTGAGTAGAAAATTGATCCCATCCTCCTGATTTATTGCTTATGCACTGAAGCAATGTGTGTACCAAAAACCTCCACATAGGGCAAAGTTGATTCTTAAACCATATATCTGTCCTCGTACTCTGGTATCCAAAAGCTCTTAGCCCTGTAAGTATCTCCACGGAATTAGAGTGATAAACCTCATTTTCATCATCTAAACGAAGTTGTCTTCTTATCAACTCCTCTGTCACAACATACTCTGTTCCATCAACCATGGCAGCAATCTCTGTGTCACTCTATTTCATAGCAGATGCCCAAAATTGTGTAACCAACGATTCATATATCGCATTCGGAGAGTGCGTTAAAGCATAATGAATCTTGGATTGCTTCAAGAACTCCACCATTGGTTCATATAGTTCATGACCCTTAGCTTTTCCCAGAAAAGCAACTTTGTTATGATCTTTCTTAAATTGAAGCGCCATGAGAAATTGTGATAATGGGTTATGATTCACGTAACTGGAAGTTTGTTTAAATCGGGTAAAGAGGAAATCAGTTAATTTTAGGCGAAGATATGCAAAGAAGGTATTAGTAGAAGTTACCCAATTTATGGTCAAAAATATCGGAACTGAATGTTGACCATATCTTACGTGTAAAGTAACTTCAACCAAATTCAAACTTAACACTTCAGTAGAAACAATGGTCAAACTGCTGAAGAAGATCAATCAGCAGAAACAGCTCAAGTGGCTAAGTATTCTTCAGTAAATATCTTTTTACTGTGACACCCAACTCGCATTAATTGTCATAAAGCCTTGAATCCGCCTATAAGATAGTCCCAATGCCCATTTAACACACATCAATTAACCCCAATTATCTTCACAAACCCTAATTTCTCCAAAAACTTCTCAATCATCAACAATAACCAATGTCCACCAAACCAGAAGTAATAAATCTCACTTCCTCATCCTCATCATCATCATTCAGTGAAAATTCAAGCCCATTGTTTCGCTACCCCCATCAAGATGAACCTCGACCATCAAAATCCCCTTTTCTTCCTTCTTCTGAAGATGATAGTGTGGTGAATCCAAGTGATTCATCTATGGTTTTTGATGACTCCTCAGAGCGTCTAGAGCCACTCTTCAACAAGAAGAGGACATCACACCCCCAACCTTCAACACCTCAACCTCAACCAAGGCCACGTGCCAGAAGAGAGGTGGTGTTAGCTCTTCCGGCGCCATGTTTTGGTGCTTCATCTTATATCGTTAAGGGAAACGGCAAAAGGAAGATGGAGTGATTGCTTTATGGTGGAACAAGTAGATGGAACAACTGAAGATTTTCATATCACAAATCCATCTACCATATCCACCAGCTTCATCTTCGTTTTCATCAATCCATCCTTCCCATTTTTGTCTTCAGCTTCTTCGTCGTACTAGTCATGCATATCCAGCGTTTGGAATAGATGATAGGAGCTAGAATAGGTTTAGTAGATCTTGTATATAAATGGTCTTGTATTTTCATTTGAAGTTGATTGTAAGCTGTAAGCTGTAAACTGTTTCTTGAATGAATGAACAATTTAACTTCAGTACTTCTCTTCAGTAGAAATAATTAGATCACTTCAGTACTTCTCTTCAGTAGAAACAAGCTTTAAGCTTACTTGACCATTTTCCAATTAACTAAACATGGTAAACTTCAACTTATATATGCATTCTGCAAAACAAACACAGAGAAACACACAAACCAAACCAAAACAAACAAAACTAAAAGAACATTAGCTGGTTAGTGTTAGCAAACTAAAATATAAACAATAATTTACAAAGTTTACAACATGAATCCTCCCCTGAGGCATATGCCTCCCCTGAGGCCTATGCCTCCCCTTAAACTTTGCAGTTGAGGGTTAAGCATCCCAATATTGACCACTAGGTGTTGAAACCTTGGTCCATCAAAAGCCTTAGTCAATAAATCTGCCACATTATCATCAGTGTGAATCTTAACCACTTTTATCAAATGTTTTTCATATGCATCTCTTATAAAGTGGTGCCTGATTTCAATATCCTTAGTTATGCTGTGAAAAACTGGATTTTTAACAATGCAAATGGTACTTTGATTATCAATAAAAATTGTTGTGTTCATGAAGTTAAACCCATAATCCAATAATTGATTTTGTATCCATAGTACCTAACTACAACAATTGGCAGCAGCAACATACTCTGCTTCAGTAGATGAGGTAACAACAATAGTTTATTTCTTGCACTGCCAAGAAATCAATCTTTTTCCAAGGAATTGGCAACCTCCAGTTGTGGATCTCCTATCAAGATTTGCACCAGCATAATCACTATCATTATATGATTCCAACTTAAAAGGAGACTCTTTTGGGTACCAAAGACCTAAATGAGGTTGGCCTTTCAGGTACTTAAAGATCTTTTTGACTGCATTCAGATGGGAAACAAGTGGAGTGACTTGATGTCTAGAACAAACACTCACAGCAAAGGTAATATCAGGCCTAGAAGCTGTTAAATACATCAATGAACCAATCATAGATCTGTATAAGTGAACATTCACAGCTGGATCTGGTTCAATTTTGTTCTTAGGTTTTGGAGCTTCATAAGGTGTAGTGGCAGTTCTGACATTCTCCATACCAAACTTCTTCAAAATGTCCCTCACATATTTATCTTGACTGATAAAAATACCATCAGGTTTCTGCTGAACTTGGAGACCCAAAAAGAAAGTAAGCTCCCCCATAGCACTCATCTGAAACTCTCCCTTCATCAGCTCCTCAAACTCCCTGCACCAAGCTTCTTTAGTGGAGCCAAATATAATGTAAACATGTTTAGGATGTAGTCCATAGAGAGCTTTTTCAACCTTGTAAACATGTTTAGGATGATCTGGGTCTTCAAATCCTTTGGGTTGAGTGACATAAACCTCCTCTTCTATTTCACCATACAGAAAAGCACCTTTGACATCCATCTGATATACCATGAACCCCATGTAGGATGCATAGGCCAAGAATATTCGAATGGCCTCAACTCTAGCAACAGGTGCAAACACTTCATCATAATCAATTCCTTCCTCTTGTCTGAACCCCTGAGTCACTAATCTTGCTTTGTTTTTAATCACAACCCCCCTTGCATCTCTTTTATTCTTCAAAATCTATTTTGTCCCAATTGCATACTTACCATCAGGTAGTGGTACCAAGATCCAAACCTGCTGATTTTGGAATTCTTGCATCTCTTCTTGCATTGCTTCAAGTCAACTTGAATCTTCAAGAGCTTGAGTAACACTGGTTGGTTCCACTTGAGATAGAAAACAAGCAAACAGACAATGCTTAAAGTCTGTGTGATTGTCCCTTTGCTGGTTTGAGACATAGGAAAGAAAAGCAACCTGTCCATATTTAGAACTTGTCACAGTCCTTCTAGTTCTAACAGGTGCAAAAAGATCACCAATGACATTAGATTGAGGACGAGCAATGTTGATCCTTTTTGTAGCAGTGGGGTTGACTTCAATAGATGTATCAAGATTAGTCACAGTGGGCTCAAAATCACTGTCATAGGAAGGTGAGGTGAAGATGCCAGCTTTGGGTTGATGATTACCAAGATCTGAAGGACTTAGAAATCGTGTATAAGGTTCTCCAAAGTATGTGGACACTTTAGTAGAAATGAAAGTAGAAACAGCATGGCTATCAGCAGATTTGGTGATGGTGGGAGAAACAGAAGTACTGTCAGAAGAATCATGGTTTCCACTGACTGCTTCTCTTGCAACCCCCCCCCCCATCAAGTGTCTCAGCTTCAAGATTAGCTGCATACTCTTGTTTCTTAAGCCTAGCAAGGTCCTCTGCATAGTGTGACTCATCTTCACTCTCATCAGAAGTAACTTTAGGAGTATCACCTGCAAAATGGTTAGGGGAGAAGGAAGGTACATGATAACACTCAGATTGTGCATGTTTTTAGTAGCATTGTGTGTACTTTTATATCTGTTATTTGGTTATATTTGTGTGATTTTAGTACTTAATCGTATCTAGAGATGTTTGTCTAGTATTTATAACCAAGTGCAGGGAAATGGAGGAAAATGTGGAAATATGCAGCTAATCGAAGATTCCCGTCTCAGTAAAGCCAAATCTCAAGTACCTTTGAAGACCTTAGTGATTGAAGAATCTAGTTCTACAAGACAGAGTGAAGAGAAAAGATCAAGTTTGAATCTCAGAAGATCCAACCGGATCCGGTTACACCTTCAACCGAATCGGTTGGAAGTTGGTCGGAATTACTGTTTTTGCCATAACCGACCGATCGGTCGCAACCCGCAACCGGATCGGACGGCGTGTTATTATTGAATACCAGCAGGATCGGTTGGTCGTATGACCGATCCGGTTGGAGAAGCTGCAGTTGTCAACTCTTCATCACTAAGCTTCCCCTTTGCATCCAAACGATTCTAGGTCCTTCCTTTGGTGTATTCTAGTCCCTTCCTCACTCCTTGGAGGCCAAGTTAAGCATTTAACACCCTAGGCCTTGGAAATAGTATAAATAGAGGCTAATTGTGAGCATATGAGACACACCTCAATTACAAAGCTCTCTACTCATCAAACCAAGCCTTAACCTCTTAAAATTCGTCCTTAGAAACCCAGAGAAGTTTGGAGTTCCAGAAGTTCCACCTTTGGAGGCCAAAACACTAAGAAGTCCACCACGATCCTTTGGGAATCATTACTTCATCATTTGTAATCTTATTCCAAGCATTGTAAGACTTTTAATCATGTTTTCTAATGATCAAAGTTATGAGTTTATGTTCATGTTTGCTATGAGTGGCTAGTTTCTTTATACACTTGCTTAAATGATGTTGATTATCATATGATTAGTTAGTGATTGTGTTAACATGTTTTAATTCAATTTCAAGTTAATTCTAAGATCCAATTGTGCTAAAGTTTCATAGTGACATTTGTTAATCAAGTTTGGCTAATTGGTAATAATCGTTGGGGTCGAAAGAACTTCGTGTTATTCAACTAGTCATAATCATTTTGTCTATGGATGATTGTTTTTACCCATTATTCTTGATTATACAAAGGAACTAAGGTGTGGTTGTAATAGAAACGCTTTTTGATTATCAAATTGGATTGGTTGGAAACATCTAAATGGTCGTAAGATTAGTTGTTGAGAATCAATTGTAGCCTTTTGTCTATGATCGGTTACCTTTTGTATTGACCATTTCTTAAGCAATTTGATGAACAAGTGGATGTTTTTGTGTTTAAGTTTATGTATGTAGGCTTATGAAACTTGAATTGATCTTGAATTGATTGGTTAAACTTAATGCTTGTTTTTATAAACTAAACTCTTGATCAAAGTTTGACTTGTAAGAACAATAGATTAGTCCACCAACTAATTATCATAACCAACATGTTAAATAGTTAACACAATCACATTAATCTATGATATGAAACTAGTTTAAGCAAGTGTAGTTTTTAATCATCTGAATTTCATTATACCTATTTGCTTTATTATATGTTTTGGATAGACTCAGTTAATTCAAACTTGTGCTTAGATTCACTCAAATCCCTGCGAACGATCCCGACTTACCTTCATAATCTTGCTATAACGGACGAGTATACTTGCTCGTATGTGTTATTGGTAATATTGGTAATTCACCTTTTATAAATTTAAAACTTGCACCAACCGGGCACATCAAGTTTTTGGCGCCGCTGCCGGGGATTTGATTATGTTTCAACAAGTTTTTGAATTTCCCTCAGCCGATTCTAAAAAAAAATATATATTTTTTCACAGAAACCTTAACCGGATCCGGTTGACCTTCAACCGAATCGGTTACAATTTGTCCCATAACTCAACTGGTCTAACCGATCGGTCGCATTCCGCAACCGATCCGGTTACCTTCCTCTGTTCCATATAAACTGTTTTCGTTGTTTGTCCGTGTGTTTAGATATTGCCTGGATTCTCTAGGTCATTGTATGAACACTCGAGCAGCGGGAATAGAACTAATTACACCTCTTACCAACCCCGAACGTTTGATTCGAAGAAGAAGAAGAACACGTTTCATACCATTGGAAAACCGTGTACCAAGAGTACCAAACCCACCATTTGATAACCTCATAGAAGCCAAAGTTGTTTACAACCCTTTCACCAATTTACCTTTTCCCATGGCGGACGATCAACCCATGTGGGGAACCAACCGAACCGTAGCACCAACCCCCGAAAGTGCTATTGTTGCTATTAACCTTGGTGACAACTTCACCGTGAAGGGACATCACCTTTCTATGATCAAAGACCGACAATTCGATGGTCGTGTGCGGGCCGATCCGCATAAGCACATTGCCGAATTCATCGAAATTTGCGGCATGTTCCGTTATGGCGACACCGATGTCAATGCCATCAAACTCAAACTTTTCCCATCATCACTCGCCGGAGATGCTAAAGTATGGTACAATGAATTAACCTCAGGAATCATCAATACTTGGGAGGAGATGAGGCAAGCTTTTGTGAGCCGATTCTTTCCACCTGTCATGTTTGATCGATTGATGGGAGAAATTCGTGCTTTCAACCAAAACCCAAACGAATCACTTGTCGAAGCTTGGCTTCGAATGAAAGATTTGCTTCGTAGTTGTCATGGACATGGACTATCAAAAGGAACCATTATCCAAATCTTTTACCATGGACTAGATGAACTCTCTCAAGGCATCCTTGATGCTGGAGGAATTTTTCTGTATAAGACTCCTAATGATGCACATCAATTGCTCGAAGATCAAGTACTTCTCAAACTTGATTGGTCCAAAGATTCCAAAACCAAACCTCTCCGAAAAACCGTTGCTTTTGTCGAAAACACAGATACCTCAAAACTCATGGAGAAGATGGAAGCGTTAACCTCACAAATCAACTCGCAATACAAGGATATCAAAGATGAAATGAAGGAAATGCGAGACGGATGCAACAATTGTGGAGGAGGATATCGTAGTAATTATTACGGTCGAAATTCTGGAAATTGGCAAGATCGCCGACCAAGGGATGACAACCGTGATTCTCAACCACGAACTGACGATCCACCACACCAAAGTTCCGACAAAAAGACAGAAGAAACCGAATTCAAAAAAACCATGAGAGAATTCGTGGCTGGTCAAAAATCCGCAAATGATTTTATCAAAAATCAATTTTTCAATCTCAAAGCCAAAGTTGAGCAAGGACAGAAAAATCATCAAGCATCTATCCAAGATCTTGAAAACAAGCTTGGCAGACTTTCTGACCAACATTCCTCTAGACCATCTGGTTCATTGCCAAGTAACACTCAATCCAATCCAAAACCATCAAATGATAAGACGTACCGTCCACCCCAAACAAGAAATGAACATATCAATGCTGTTTTCACAAGAAGTGGTCTCTCGTACGATCCACCACCTAATCCTAATACTCCTGTCACCGTTGATAGTGAGGATGAAAACGAAGAACCAAACACAACTCAAACCACCAAAAAGAAAGACATTCCACCCGTCAAGGCATATACACCAAAAATTCCTTATCCTCAACGCCTAAAGAAAGAGAAGATGGAAGAGCGTTATAAGAAGTTTATCGAAATAATCAAAGAGGTTAGACTCAATGTTCCTCTCGTTGATATTATCGCCGGAATGCCCAATTATGGTAAATTTTTGAAAGAACTTCTTAATAACAAAAGCAAGCTTGAGCAAATATCAGCAACTTTTCTTAACGAAGAATGCTCAGCCATAGTTCAAAACAAAATTCCACCAAAGCTCGGAGATCCCGGGAGCTTTCTGATTCCATGTACTTTCGGGAATAACGTTAAATGTGATGCTTTAGCCGATCTTGGCGCAAGTATCAATTTGATGCCTTATTCACTCTACTCCAAGTTGTGCAACAACAGCCTGAAACCAAACAAAATGAGCATCCGATTGGCAAATCATTCCTATCAATATCCTGTGGGAATTGCTGAGAATATGCTTGTTCAAGTCGGTAAATTCATTTTTCCCGTGGACTTTGTAATCTTGGAAATGGAAGAAGATAGTAAAGTCCCACTCATTTTAGGAAGACCTTTCCTAAACACCGCCGACGCAATCATCAAAGTTAAAGGAAAAGAACTCAACCTTGGAGTTGGGGAAGATCGAATCACTTTTCTTATCGATAAAGCAATGCGCTACCCACATTCCAGTGATGACACTTGTTTTAACGTCGATGTTATAGATGAAATCACTGATTAGGCATTAGATGCATTACTGAACGAATCCGATCCATTCATGACTACGTCTGAAAAAATCAATGAAACAGATGCTGACAAAGAGTTTGATGATTTCATGAAAGTAGAATTCGAAGGAGATAACTCAGAAGAAGAAGAAATAGAGGAAGAGGAAGAAAATTTTGAGGAAATCACTTTCAATGACAAGATGCGAATAAAAACCTCTATCGAAGAACCACCCACGGATCTCGAACTCAAACCTTTCCCTAATCATCTTGAATATGCTTATCTGGAGAAAAAATCACTTCTTCCAGTAGTCATATCTTCATTGCTCGAGCATGGTGAGAAAGAAAGTTTAGTTTCCGTACTCAAAAATCACAAACAAGCTTTTGCTTGGAAAACATCTGATATCCCAGGAATTAGTCCTAATTTTTGCAAACACAAAATCAATTTCGAAGAAGGGATTAAACCTGTGGTAGAACGTCAACGTAGACTCAATCCCAACATGAAAGAAGTTGTTAAAAAGGAAATCATTAAACTTCTCGATGCTGGAATCATTTACCCAATTGAGGATAGCCCTTGGGTAAGCCCTGTTCACTGTGTTCCTAAGAAAGGAGGAATGACGGTTGTAACTAATGAGCGAAATGAGCTAGTTCCAACTAGAACTGTCACCGGTTGGCGTGTTTGTATTGACTATCGTAAGTTAAACAAAGCCACCCGAAAGGATCACTTTCCGCTCCCATTCATGGATCAAATGCTTGAAAGACTAGCGGGAAATAAATTCTTTTGTTTCCTCGACGGATTTTCAGGATATTTCCAAATTCCCATCGATCCTAACGATCAAGAAAAGACCACCTTTACGTGTCCTTTTGGAACCTACGCATATCGGCGTATGCCTTTTGGTCTTTGTAATGCACCCGCGACTTTTCAGAGGTGTATGATCGCCATATTCCAAGACATGCTAGAAACCTCCATGGAAGTTTTCATGGATGATTTTTCAGTCTTTGGAGATTCATTCGAAGCTTGCCTTTCTAATCTCGATAAAATGCTCGAAAGATGCGAAGCTGCACATCTTGTTCTCAACTGGGAGAAATGCCACTTTATGGTAACCGAAGGAATTGTGCTTGGCCACAAAATCTCTAGTGCCGGAATGGAAGTCGACAAAGCAAAAGTCGATGTCATCTCAAAACTTCCACCACCAACCAACGTCAAAGCCGTTAGAAGTTTTTTAGGACATGCTGGTTTTTACCGCCGATTCATCAAAGATTTCTCCAAAATATCTCGTCCGATGACAAAACTTCTTGAGAAAGAATCTATCTTTGACTTCGATGCTGATTGCATAAAAGCTTTCGAATCACTGAAATCTCAACTTACTAGTGCTCCGATCATGGTTTCACCTAATTGGTCACTACCCTTCGAACTTATGTGCGACGCAAGCGATTTTGCTGTGGGAGCTGTCTTAGGACAACGCGAAGGAAAACACTTTCGGCCTATATATTTTGCCAGCAAGACACTGAATAGTGCCCAGCAAAATTATACTGTCACCGAAAAAGAATTACTGGCTGTCGTTTTTGCCTTTGACAAATTCAGATCATATCTTGTGCTCTCAAAAACAGTCGTTTTTACCGATCATTCAGCACTCAAATATCTGTTCACCAAGCAAGACGCTAAACCACGTCTTATTCGATGGATTTTGTTACTCCAAGAATTTGACATCGAAATCAAAGATAAGAAAGGAGCAGAGAATCTTGCTGCTGATCACTTATCTCGTCTCGAAAATCCTAATCTTGAGGAGTTGAAAGAAGAAGAAATCGATGATTATTTTCCCGATGAAACTCTTATGACCATCGACGGAAATGACGATCCTTGGTTTGCTGACTTTGCAAACTACCTCGCCGGAGGAATTCTCAGAAAAGGATTAACTCATGCTCAAAGAATCAAATTTTTTTCGGAACTCAAATACTATTTTTGGGAAGAGCCATATCTTTTCAAAATGTGTCCCGATGGGATGATCCGAAGATGTATTTTTGGTTCTGAAACTCGTAAAATTCTTGACGAATGTCACCATGGCCCAACTGGGGGACATTATGGTCCTTCCACTACAGCTAAGAAAGTTTTTGATGCTGGATTCTATTGGCCAACAATATTCAAAGAAGCACATACACTTGTTCAAAACTGTGACGCTTGTCAAAGAACCACCAATCTCTCTCGAAGGGATGAAATGCCATTAACAAGCATTCAAGTGTGTGAAATATTCGATATTTGGGGAATAGATTTCATGGGACCTTTCCCTAAATCCCACAAATTCGAATACATTCTGGTTGCGATAGATTACGTGTCCAAATGGGCAGAAGCTGAAGCTTTACCAACAAACGATGCTCGTGTCGTCGTTAATTTTCTCAAAAAGCTTTTCGCTCGTTATGGAATTCCCAAAGCACTCATAAGCGATCGTGGAACTCATTTCTGCAATCAACAAATGGAAAAAACCATGAAAAGATATGGAGTTCATCATCGATTTGCGACTGCTTATCATCCACAAACTAGTGGTCAAGTCGAAAATACCAACAGAGCTCTCAAAAGAATACTGGAAAAAATAGTAAAAGACAATCCGTCTTTATGGGCAAGAAAACTTGATGATGCTCTGTGGGCATTTCGTACGGCTTATAAAACACCAATTGGTACAACTCCCTACAGACTCCTGTATGGGAAGACTTGTCATTTGCCGTTCGAAGTTGAACATCGTGCTTATTGGGCGCTCAGACAATGTAACACCAATCTCAAAATAGCTGGAGAGAAAAGATTTCTGCAATTGCACGAACTCGATGAATTAAGACTCCAAGCTTATGAAAACTCCAAACTGTATAAAGCCAGAACAAAAGCTTATCATGATAAAAAGCTACGAATTCGAAAAGAATTCAAAGCCGGAGATAAAGTTCTGCTTTTTAACATGAAATTCAAATTCAAAGCTCCTAAGTTACAACCAAAATGGTTTGGACCATATGTCGTTAAACATGGATATCCATCTGGGTATGTCGAACTCTATGACAAACAAGGTGGAAGTTTCATTGTTAATGGACACCGAATCAAGTTATACTACGACAAGGAGCAAACGAATGAAGTTTCAGTTGCGACAGTGTCCTGGAGACACCTTGAGAATGAATTCGAAACTATCACCTTTGTAGCACCATTTCTTGGAAGAATTCCACAAACTGTTCCATGGAAACCAACTGCTGAATTCGTCTGGGACGATATTGAAGATACTGGTGAAGAATTCATGTACATCCCCAAACTCTACAAAATGTTCAAAGCTGCCCTTGCAGCTGAATAAATTCGGGAAGAATCGAGTCAGGCTGATGACTCGGTAATAAAACAAGCGCTTCTCGGGAGGCAACCCGTGTGTTTCAGATTTGATTTTCTATGGTCACTCCCCAAAGTTTTTACCTTTGGTTAAACTTAAGTGTGGGGGGGGGCCATCCTTTTAATAAAACCTTTTGTTTGTTTATAAGATTGTGTGCAGGTGATGATTTCTCTAGTGGACTCCAGGAATGAAGAAAGAATTTTAAGCTGATAAACTCATTGACATATCTGGTTTCATCTCTATTTTCCCTATTTCTATACTTTGAAGTTCGTTTTTCATTGAGGACAATGTCTAACTTAAGTGTGGGGGGGTGAATAGGAAAAATTAGAGTTTTCATGCTTAAATTTAAAATTTTGTTTGCCCTTGTGATCTAGTTGTTTTCACACTCTATTAGAATAACTGGATCATTCCACTGGTAAAACTGGTAATATTTGAAACTTCGAGATGTGTTCCGATTACTATTGCAATCCATTCTGGGATCGATGACATTTGCTAACACATATTATACTCTTTCCACTAAATTGTGAGGATTTAAGCCTATTTCTTATTAGCATACATCTTTTATGCTTGGATCTTTTGCTATGAGTGTGCCGGTGATTTTATTTATTCTAGAACTTGTGCTTGTAAATCATTACTAGACCGCAGTGAGATTGCATTCGTGCGATATAAGTGAATTCGTGTGATAAAGAGGCACCTTAGGATTTAACCCAAATGGCCTCCCATTTTACATCTAATGATATATTAGCTAGCCTCATTGGTTAGTTAACCACCCACATGGACCCATTTGTAGTGCTCATTTTTAGCACTAGATACCCCTAGTTACACCTTCTGAGCCATCCCTTTCATTTTTCTTCACCCAGAAAATACAAAAAGATTTTACACTTTAAACCTTAGCCTATCCCATATCAATGTCTAACGGTTGGTTGCTAGTCGCCTGGAAAGTGAAGATTGTTCAAATGATTATGAGTACCACATCCTATGTGATTGATTGATTGAGCTATGAGATCATAAAAAAAAAAAAAAAAAAAAAAAAAAAAAAAAAAAAAAAAAAAATTGTGTTGAAAGTATGGAAATAATAGCCAATGTGCTATGATCGAAGAATAAATATCATGGCAAAGCAAAAAGCTGTGGAAAGTGGAAAAGAAGAAAGCAAATCTATAATCGTTTATTTGGTTCGTGGAATGTTTGGTAGCTAGCAACATGGGTATTAGACGTGATTTCATTTTTATTTTAACACCAATTTCATTAAACATTCCCATGCCTTATCCATACCCTTAACCCTTAGCCATATCATTATAACCCGAATAAAAGCCCTCTTTAGATGTTTTTTTACTTGGTGCTCACGCCACGTCGGTGCAGTTTTGTTTCTTGTACAAGCTTATGGTAATAATCTAATCATGACTGAGCAATGAGTGTGATTTATCTTGTTACTCCACTAAAAAATGAGTGATTGAGTGAATTATATTCCATTACTTTTCGTGAGGTGTTTTGAAATGTTAATCATGCAAGAAAATCATTGGATATTGTCAAACATCTTGATGTTTCACCTTTATAAGCATAATTGATGAATCTTCTCTCGTATTTATACTTGGTTGATTTGCATCACATTTTTCATAATCACGATCTGGTACCAGTGGATGTTTGTCCTAGATTTGCTTGAAGGCAAGCAAAGTTTAAGTGTGGGGGAATTTGATAACACTCAGATTGTGCATGTTTTTAGTAGCATTGTGTGTACTTTTATATCTGTTATTTGGTTATATTTGTGTGATTTTAGTACTTAATCGTATCTAGAGATGTTTGTCTAGTATTTATAACCAAGTGCAGGGAAATGGAGGAAAATGTGGAAATATGCAGCTAATTGAAGATTCCCGTCTCAGTAAAGCCAAATCTCAAGTACCTTTGAAGACCTTAGTGATTGAAGAATCTAGTTCTACAAGACAGAGTGAAGAGAAAAGATCAAGTTTGAATCTCAGAAGATCCAACCGGATCCGGTTACACCTTCAACCGAATCGGTTGGAAGTTGGTCGGAATTACTGTTTTTTCCATAACCGACCGATCGGTTGCAACCCGCAACCAGATCGGTCGGCGTGTTATTATTGAAGACCAGCCGGATCGGTTGGTCGTATGACCGATCCGGTTGGAGAAGCTGCAGTTGTCAACTCTTCATCACTAAGCTTCCCCTTTGCATCCAAACGATTCTAGGTCCTTCCTTTGGTGTATTCTAGTCCCTTCCTCACTCCTTGGAGGCCAAGTTAAGCATTTAACACCCTAGGCCTTGGAAATAGTATAAATAGAGGCTAATTGTGAGCATATGAGACACACCTCAATTACAAAGCTCTCTACTCATCAAACCAAGCCTTAACCTCTTAAAATTCGTCCTTAGAAACCCAGAGAAGTTTGGAGTTCCAGAAGTTCCACCTTTGGAGGCCAAAACACTAAGAAGTCCACCACGATCCTTTGGGAATCATTACATCATCATTTGTAATCTTATTCCAAGCATTGTAAGACTTTTAATCATGTTTTCTAATGATCAAAGTTATGAGTTTATGTTCATGTTTGCTATGAGTGGCTAGTTTCTTTATACACTTGCTTAAATGATGTTGATTATCATATGATTAGTTAGTGATTGTGTTAACATGTTTTAATTCAATTTCAAGTTAATTCTAAGATCCAATTGTGCTAAAGTTTCATAGTGACATTTGTTAATCAAGTTTGGCTAATTGGTAATAATCGTTGGGGTCGAAAGAACTTCGTGTTATTCAACTAGTCATAATCATTTTGTCTATGGATGATTGTTTTTACCCATTATTCTTGATTATACAAAGGAACTAAGGTGTGGTTGTAATAGAAACGCTTTTTGATTATCAAATTGGATTGGTTGGAAACACCTAAATGGTCGTAAGATTAGTTGTTGAGAATCAATTGTAGCCTTTTGTCTATGATCGGTTACCTTTTGTATTGACCATTTCTTAAGCAATTTGATGAACAAGTGGATGTTTTTGTGTTTAAGTTTATGTATGTAGGCTTATGAAACTTGAATTGATCTTGAATTGATTGGTTAAACTTAATGCTTGTTTTTATAAACTAAACTCTTGATCAAAGTTTGACTTGTAAGAACAATAGATTAGTCCACCAACTAATTATCATAACCAACATGTTAAGTAGTTAACACAATCACATTAATCTATGATATGAAACTAGTTTAAGCAAGTGTAGTTTTTAATCATCTGAATTTCATTATACCTATTTGCTTTATTATATGTTTTGGATAGACTCAGTTAATTCAAACTTGTGCTTAGATTCACTCAAATCCCTGCGAACGATCCCGACTTACCTTCATAATCTTCCTATAACGGACGAGTATACTTGCTCGTATGTGTTATTGGTAATATTGGTAATTCACCTTTTATAAATTTAAAACTTGCACCAACCGGGCACATCAGTACAATAATAGGATGTTTGGTATGTGCTAAAACACATACCTTTTCAGTGTCAAAACAGACCCAAAACAACCAAGAAAGAGCCGTTTATTGCTAATATTTGTGGTTTTCTTGAGTTTGTGCTTGTGCAGGTATGGATATGTAAAAACACGCAAAAAGTACCCAAATCAGACATAAAACCGGGCACGAGAGAAAGAAGAGTGCTTAAGCCGAGCCGGAAGAGCAAAATTGAGCATTTATGAAGATTTCTAATCTCTGAGGATGATTTGTGAAGTTTTGAGCAAAGTTTGATGAAATGTCAAAAATAGTCCCTCAAGTTTCAGTATTTGTCAAAAGTGGCCCTTGAAGATTCAAAAAGTGCAAATTTGGCCCTTGGTTTATTTGAGGATTGGCAAAGATGGTCCCTAGAAGATATTTTCAGAATCACACCTTTGGTCCTTGAAGTTTCAGTTTTTACATAATTGGTCCTTGGTTCACTAAATAGTTACACTACTAGTCCATTAACAATCCAAGATATCCAATCCAATTACCCATTATCCATTTCAAATATCCCATGGCCCAAATACACTATCCGGCCCTTTTAATAACTAACTCTACCCGTCCAATATAATACTCCCAACCCGAACCCTACCACATACCCTTTACCTGGTCAAAAATACCCACGAACCCAAGTCAAACCATTTGAAATATATTAAATAAACCCAAACAAACCCAAACGCGCCCCAAGCACAGTACACTTCTTCTCCACCCAAACACACCCTTTTTCACCACCATTTAACCAAAACCAAACACTATCCTCGTACTAAGGATCTTTCAACCCTTTCCCACCTCTGACTTGTCAGGATTGATGCCCACGTGGACATACCAAGCCCTCCTATTGGCCATGACACATCATTGATTGAAATGGAAGCATGTGATTGGAGCTGATGACCAAGGATTGATTTTGTGGCCACAAATAGCCTTCTAGGCTCTTCTCAAAGGAATCCAAGCAATCCCAAGCTCGAGCTATTTATACCCTTTTAGTCACAATGTTGTATTTGTCCAATCTCTTAGGTTTTAGAGAGATTTTGGCCGTTTATTTCCTGTCATTTTAATGCTTTCTCAATAGTTAATTAAGTTTTATTTCAAGTTTTGTAATCTTGTTTCATTAATACCATTCACTTTTTGTCAATTTAAAGTTCATTTGTCAATTTACTTTTAATTCAAATTCTGTGTTTGATTGCTTGAAATACTTGTTTACATGATCTCACATAAGCTTTTACAAGCTTATGTGAGATTATCTCTGGTCACAATTAGCTTAAATCTCAAGTTTTTCACAAAAGTCAAAAATAGTCAACTGTGGTCAAAGTTTATGTTCAAATCTGTTTTGAGCTTGATTCCTGTTTCAAATTTGTTTAAATGCTGAGTTTAATCTTGTTTAGTTATTAGAATTCCACTCAAGTTGTTTTCCATCAAGAAGCTAAAGAGTAAGTGTGATTTGGCAGTTAAAGGAGTGTTTGGTTTAGTTTTGAAAACTGTTTTAGAAGTCTAAATATGGGTTAGATCAGTTGCATTAAGGTGTGATATGGTTATATGCTTCCATTCCTGTCATTGTTTTGCTGCAAATTGTATTTTTAGTCAAAATCTTAATCTCACTATTTTGTTCTCTAATCTGTTAAAATCAGTTACTGATTTCAAGCACCTAGGTTTAGAAGTTGATAAAGTAGCTTGATATAGTTTCATTTCAACATATTGCATCATTATCAGTTCACCATTTGGATCTAAATCTCATTTAAGTCAAATTCAGTTTCTGTTTTAGAAAGTCAAAACAGCAGATCTTAATCAGTTTCTTCCAAACTTGCAGGGATTGCACAGTGGCCATTTCATAGAGTTAGGATCTCATTTTTGGTTTAGATATAGTCTCTTAGGTGTTCTTCATGTCCACAATTCTGTTTTTCTCATTTGCTTATTGGATTAGCAGTTAAACTAGCTTAAACATTGCACCTGTTCACCTGTTCTGCTGCATCAGTTTGCTGTTCTTGTTTTGCCAATTCTGATTTGAGCTCCAACTTCTTTAATACTAGTCATAATTAGCTATAACTTTGGTTACATGTTCTCTGGTTGGTGGTGTTTAGAACCACACTTTTGGTTTTCTTGTTGGCTTATTAGATAAGCAGTTTCAACTGCTCAAACAGTAGTGGTAGTTTGCTTATTTGCCCAAAGGAGCAGTTTGGCTTAATCTCTGGTTATATGCTCATTAGGTGTTAGGAATAGATGTAATTGGTTGCTTTAGAGTAGAGTTAGCATTTAGTAGCTTCTGTAGCAGTTTGGTGTAGTGTAGTGCTTGATAGCTTTTTCCTAAGTGCTTATTTCCTCATCTATTACACTGCAGCCCTTGTTTCTTCCAAATAAGCCCTAGTTTTTACATTTTTCTCATCTTTAGAATTATATTTTAGAATTTCCCTGAAGTTTTCATAATTTTTGGTCATCATTTACTATTTTTCTAGATTAAATTCAGTTTTTATTCATTTTTAAATAGCTTTAATTGCATTTAATTGAGAAAAAGTTCCAAAAAATAGTTTTTCAATTTTAATAGATTAAGATAAATATAAAAAGCATAAAAAGTATTTTTCCTTATTTTTCTCCCTTTATTTGGTATTTTTCACTATTTTAATTAGATTTAAATAGATTTAAATTCATAGAAAATAGAAAATTAATCTGAAAATTACAAAAATAGTTTAGAAAAGTCTTTTATGCTATTTTAGATTTTTAGAAAGTAATTCCATATTTTTCTCTCTCTCTTTCATAATTTTTAGATAATTAGTTTATTTTTATTAGTTAATAATTAGTTTTTAATTAAAATAAAATCAAGAAAATTCCAAAAAAAAATAGTTTTAATTCATATTTAGTTTTCTAATATCATTTTTAGCATATAAGTAGTTTTGGATTATTTTTAGGAGTTAGGTTAGTCGTTATTGCATTTTATTCGCGTTTCGTTTGATTTCCGTTTTTGCGTTTTAGCGTAGAATTGCGTAGTTTGCCTTAGTTCTTAGGATTTCCCGTAGATTAGATGTTCCTTTTACTTTCCTTATCCCATAGTTTAGATAATATCATCTTATGCCCCTTTTCTTATTCGAATCCCGATTATTGAGACGTGAGTTGGAAATTCCATTCAACCCTCGTTCGGAACGATCTCGGTGCTCTAACCTGACACGTTTGAGTTACCCGTATACTACACACTTCTCTATTATTGATTTTTAATCAGAAAATCAATTTTTGGCGCCGCTGCCGGGGAGGGCTTGTAGCGAGTTTTCGTATTCCGTCTCGAATCGTGTGTTGATATTTGTACATATCCCTTTTATAAAAAACCCAAAAAGATTTTCCTTTTCAAAATTTGTTTTAAAAACCCAAAAATATTCTTCTTTATCCTCTGAACCGTCAATTCTTTATCTCTTTACCCTCTTATTCGTATAATTCTTTTCGATGTCTTCGTCTTACCCTTATGGTTGTCAATGGTGTGGGGGACCTCAAAATGGTGGGAATTGTCCCGGTTGTAGCATTGTGAATATGGGAAACGAGTTTGTTTACAACCAACATCCCTACAATGATACGACCGATTTCCTTAACCAATCCCCATACCATGAGACGGAGTCATACTCATGTGAGTACTGTGGAGGTCCTCACCAAGGTTTTCAATGCCAAACTCAATATAACAATCAGACCTTTGGTTATGAACCTTATCCATATACTTCACCAAACCCGTCACAACAATCATATTGTTGTGAGTATTGTGGAGGTCCGCATGTTAACTCCGATTGTCAAATGCAGAACCCGCTTGTTTACGAGCAAGTTCCTTGTGATAATTATGACTATTCTTATGACCCACCTCCACAATACCAAGAGATTCAACCACAACCTCCGATAATTTCTCCAGAAATTCAAAGATGTCTTAATATACTCGAAGAATTTGTTAATAAACATGACGAAGATCGAGCATCTCGCAACGAAAGATCTATGATAGAACTACTCGAAGAAGAAGAACGAGCAGCTCAGATTGAAAAGTGCCTTGAAGAAATACGAATTGAGGAGCAAGCACTTGCAAGACGTGCCCGATGGCTCGCGACTTACATCGACGATGATGATGAGGATTCCATCCAAATGAAAGAATACTATGCAAGTTTGTCGGATGAATCCCCTCCCGTTTCTGAGCCTTTTATTTCCGACCCTTCCCCTTCACTCACGCCGGATGAGAGAAGTGATATCGTATTGGAAGAGGTCGATGATTCTATTTCTTCAAACATTGTTGATCCCGTTGACTCTCTCATAATGGGGGACGAGCCTCTTAGCACTATTCCGGAAACGGAATCGTCTTGTGTTGAGAGCCTTGACCCAATCCCAAGTGAGTCCGAGGATATATCTGATAGTGATTGTGATTCGCTTTTATGTGATTCTCTTGACATCTCCGAGGTTACTTCTGGTATTTTCTCAAATCCACTCTTTGAATTCAAGGACGATTACACCTTTTGTGAAGTTAATCCTCTTTTTGACCAAGATTTTGAGTCCGATTCAGAGACCTCAACGGAAGTGGTGGATATTGCTAGCTCTCAGAGCACACCACTTGTCCCATCTCTGTGTTCCGACCTTTCTCTCCCGTCATGTGATGTTGAAGAAAGTATTGAATCCGACACTGAGGTTATTATGGAGATTGATTTTGAGATGGTTGAAGACGATATTCTTGATAAACCGCCACGTGATTCTAATATGGAAGAAATCGACTTACCTATTGATGACCCAATACCACCGGGTATTGAGGATATGGTTGTTCTTGATGGCTCTCTTGACTCACCTTCTTCTGATGAGTCCACCATCACGTACCCCGATGAGCCCGCATGTGAAGACAAGATCTTTAAACCCGGGATATTCATTGATGAGTTCTTTGTTAAAACCGTTGTTCGAGATAAGGATCCTCCGATGGATGCCTTCAGTATTGAGCCTACATCTCTTATCTTTTACCATGAGCTCCCATCTTTCTTGGAGTTTTCTCACTTTGATCCATCATTCTTTCGTCCACCCGCAAAACCACCGGATGATGGATCATTCTTTCATGATATACCATTTGTGCTTGAGCCCGACACTTTCTTCACCACCCAACCCACCCAGTCTCATTCCTTCGGGAATGAGGACACTGTTTTTGACCCTGGTATCTCTACCACTTTCTTCCCCAAGGACAAATGAATTCGGGGACGAGTCAGGCTAGCGACTCGGTGAAGAAAAACAGTAGCGCTTCGTGGGAGGCACCCCATGCTTATCCATCTATCTTCTTTCTATTTTCTAATAAGTGACGCGAAGGGGTCTGCCTCTTCGATTTCTTGTGCTTGGTTGTTTGTGATGTTTTGTGTAGGATGTTCCCGATATGAAGACTCTCGTGCTCGAAGTTTGTCATTTCTCCACTCGAGTTTCATGATCGATGCTGAAGGAAATCCGATATCCTAATCTTATCGACTAACGTTTATCTTTGAGCATACTTAATAAACGGCTTTTAGATTTTCGTGATACCCTTGCCTTTAAACATTGAGGACAATGTTCCATTCTAGTCTGGGGTAGGGTAATCTTCGATTTGATTTGACCGCACTTGCTTATTTCTGTTGTGTTTCTCTCGTAACCCCGTTTTTCCTTAAAAATTGAAAAAATTGTGCAAAAATGGCAAAATTTAAAATTTTTTTTAAGCTTTTGTTAAGTCTTTTTGATTGAAAAGTTGGCTAGTCTCTTAGACAAGAAGCTATAAAATGCGAATTCTAGCTCACAAGGCCAAGATTTTGCAAGTTTCCCTGAGTGACTTTAAATATGCATGACTTGATTTCATTAGACGAAGCATTTGCTAAGTTAATATATGTTTTGACACCTTGATTGACTTTCCGCTGGTGAGAGTAGGAATGGAATTCTGACTTGACCGGGCGTGTTGAGCCCTAGCTTGTTCCCTTAACCATAGATAACCTAAAAATTATCGGCTAAGCATCTGCGGATCTCATTATTTGGGATTTTAAATTTGCAGAGATCGAGAAATGATAGAGTTACTTATGAGTTTAGATGCTAAGCGTGGAGTAGTTGGTTCTCTTTAGAGCCCATCGAAGGTACTTATGGCTTTTTGTTCCCACAAAATTGTTTCACCCCATATCTGCCTAAATAATTAGAGATGTCGAGTCTTTGGCGATAGTTAGTTCTTTATCTTCTTAAAAGAATCTTTGTTTTAAAAATTGGGTACACATCAAGGATCCGTAATAAATAAATGAATAAGTAATCAGTGATAAGTGATAATGTAATAAGTAAAGTTGTGAGCTGCGGTGTCGAGATCGGACCCTTGGATCTTTAGCCGGGATTGAGTGAGGTCTTAGCCTAGCCAGCCGGGATCCTCATTTCATGAAGCCTATAGTCTTGGAATTACCCCGTGAAGCTCCGTGGTTCACAGCTCATATTAGTAAAAAGTAAAAGTTCATGTGAAAAAAAAAAAAAAAAAAAAAAAAAAAAAAAAAAAAAAAAAAAATTGAAAAATGATGTATGAAAATTGAAAAAGTCAAAAATAAGTGAATAAAAAATCCTTGATGTGGACCTCATTTTTACGACAATGGTTCTTGAGAGAAGGCGGATAACTAATTATCGACTTAGCTTTGTATCTTTATCGGAATAATTCTTATCGAAACGAGAACTTGAAGAAATTCATTTCTCACAAAAAAAAAAAATCTAGAGGAAATAGGAAAATGGGAACGAAAAGTAAGTACACAAGTAACTTCCATGGGTAGTGTTAGCATCTAGAGTCGTATGTAACAATGATTTCGGTTTTACGCTTAGTTTGGGAGCTTGTGAAAAATCAGGGACGATGTATTCTATCCGTATGGTCACTTCACGCTGTGTTGTGTTTTCTACTCCGTGATCCTAACGTGTCGTTTGAAAAATGTTGGAGTTATTGATCGACATGAAAGTTCAACAAACCGTCATTCATAACCGGAATGTGCTTAATCGTTATATCTATATATGAGATTTAAAAGGTAAACGGGGCGTTTTTAGAATTAAGGCTTTCTTAATCTCTTTTGAGGAATCTTTGCTACTTCTTCATAGGTTTAGTAGAAAGAGATTGAAATCCTTGGTTTTAGAAGTGTGAGTTGATTGCATTGCGTGAGGACACGGCAATAGTTTCGTCTGGGGTATTTTGGTATGTGCTAAAACACATACCTTTTCAGTGTCAAAACAGACCCAAAACAACCAAGAAAGAGCCGTTTATTGCTAATATTTGTGGTTTTCTTGAGTTTGTGCTTGTGCAGGTATGGATATGTAAAAACACGCAAAAAGTACCCAAATCAGACATAAAACCGGGCACGAGAGAAAGAAGAGTGCTTAAGCCGAGCCGGAAGAGCAAAATTGAGCATTTATGAAGATTTCTAATCTCTGAGGATGATTTGTGAAGTTTTGAGCAAAGTTTGATGAAATGTCAAAAATAGTCCCTCAAGTTTCAGTATTTGTCAAAAGTGGCCCTTGAAGATTCAAAAAGTGCAAATTTGGCCCTTGGTTTATTTGAGGATTGGCAAAGATGGTCCCTAGAAGATATTTTCAGAATCACACCTTTGGTCCTTGAAGTTTCAGTTTTTACATAATTGGTCCTTGGTTCACTAAATAGTTACACTACTAGTCCATTAACAATCCAAGATATCCAATCCAATTACCCATTATCCATTTCAAATATCCCATGGCCCAAATACACTATCCGGCCCTTTTAATAACTAACTCTACCCGTCCAATATAATACTCCCAACCCGAACCCTACCACATACCCTTTACCTGGTCAAAAATACCCACGAACCCAAGTCAAACCATTTGAAATATATTAAATAAACCCAAACAAACCCAAACGCGCCCCAAGCACAGTACACTTCTTCTCCACCCAAACACACCCTTTTTCACCACCATTTAACCAAAACCAAACACTATCCTCGTACTAAGGATCTTTCAACCCTTTCCCACCTCTGACTTGTCAGGATTGATGCCCACGTGGACATACCAAGCCCTCCTATTGGCCATGACACATCATTGATTGAAATGGAAGCATGTGATTGGAGCTGATGACCAAGGATTGATTTTGTGGCCACAAATAGCCTTCTAGGCTCTTCTCAAAGGAATCCAAGCAATCCCAAGCTCGAGCTATTTATACCCTTTTAGTCACAATGTTGTATTTGTCCAATCTCTTAGGTTTTAGAGAGATTTTGGCCGTTTATTTCCTGTCATTTTAATGCTTTCTCAATAGTTAATTAAGTTTTATTTCAAGTTTTGTAATCTTGTTTCATTAATACCATTCACTTTTTGTCAATTTAAAGTTCATTTGTCAATTTACTTTTAATTCAAATTCTGTGTTTGATTGCTTGAAATACTTGTTTACATGATCTCACATAAGCTTTTACAAGCTTATGTGAGATTATCTCTGGTCACAATTAGCTTAAATCTCAAGTTTTTCACAAAAGTCAAAAATAGTCAACTGTGGTCAAAGTTTATGTTCAAATCTGTTTTGAGCTTGATTCCTGTTTCAAATTTGTTTAAATGCTGAGTTTAATCTTGTTTAGTTATTAGAATTCCACTCAAGTTGTTTTCCATCAAGAAGCTAAAGAGTAAGTGTGATTTGGCAGTTAAAGGAGTGTTTGGTTTAGTTTTGAAAACTGTTTTAGAAGTCTAAATATGGGTTAGATCAGTTGCATTAAGGTGTGATATGGTTATATGCTTCCATTCCTGTCATTGTTTTGCTGCAAATTGTATTTTTAGTCAAAATCTTAATCTCACTATTTTGTTCTCTAATCTGTTAAAATCAGTTACTGATTTCAAGCACCTAGGTTTAGAAGTTGATAAAGTAGCTTGATATAGTTTCATTTCAACATATTGCATCATTATCAGTTCACCATTTGGATCTAAATCTCATTTAAGTCAAATTCAGTTTCTGTTTTAGAAAGTCAAAACAGCAGATCTTAATCAGTTTCTTCCAAACTTGCAGGGATTGCACAGTGGCCATTTCATAGAGTTAGGATCTCATTTTTGGTTTAGATATAGTCTCTTAGGTGTTCTTCATGTCCACAATTCTGTTTTTCTCATTTGCTTATTGGATTAGCAGTTAAACTAGCTTAAACATTGCACCTGTTCACCTGTTCTGCTGCATCAGTTTGCTGTTCTTGTTTTGCCAATTCTGATTTGAGCTCCAACTTCTTTAATACTAGTCATAATTAGCTATAACTTTGGTTACATGTTCTCTGGTTGGTGGTGTTTAGAACCACACTTTTGGTTTTCTTGTTGGCTTATTAGATAAGCAGTTTCAACTGCTCAAACAGTAGTGGTAGTTTGCTTATTTGCCCAAAGGAGCAGTTTGGCTTAATCTCTGGTTATATGCTCATTAGGTGTTAGGAATAGATGTAATTGGTTGCTTTAGAGTAGAGTTAGCATTTAGTAGCTTCTGTAGCAGTTTGGTGTAGTGTAGTGCTTGATAGCTTTTTCCTAAGTGCTTATTTCCTCATCTATTACACTGCAGCCCTTGTTTCTTCCAAATAAGCCCTAGTTTTTACATTTTTCTCATCTTTAGAATTATATTTTAGAATTTCCCTGAAGTTTTCATAATTTTTGGTCATCATTTACTATTTTTCTAGATTAAATTCAGTTTTTATTCATTTTTAAATAGCTTTAATTGCATTTAATTGAGAAAAAGTTCCAAAAAATAGTTTTTCAATTTTAATAGATTAAGATAAATATAAAAAGCATAAAAAGTATTTTTCCTTATTTTTCTCCCTTTATTTGGTATTTTTCACTATTTTAATTAGATTTAAATAGATTTAAATTCATAGAAAATAGAAAATTAATCTGAAAATTACAAAAATAGTTTAGAAAAGTCTTTTATGCTATTTTAGATTTTTAGAAAGTAATTCCATATTTTTCTCTCTCTCTTTCATAATTTTTAGATAATTAGTTTATTTTTATTAGTTAATAATTAGTTTTTAATTAAAATAAAATCAAGAAAATTCCAAAAAAAAATAGTTTTAATTCATATTTAGTTTTCTAATATCATTTTTAGCATATAAGTAGTTTTGGATTATTTTTAGGAGTTAGGTTAGTCGTTATTGCATTTTATTCGCGTTTCGTTTGATTTCCGTTTTTGCGTTTTAGCGTAGAATTGCGTAGTTTGCCTTAGTTCTTAGGATTTCCCGTAGATTAGATGTTCCTTTTACTTTCCTTATCCCATAGTTTAGATAATATCATCTTATGCCCCTTTTCTTATTCGAATCCCGATTATTGAGACGTGAGTTGGAAATTCCATTCAACCCTCGTTCGGAACGATCTCGGTGCTCTAACCTGACACGTTTGAGTTACCCGTATACTACACACTTCTTTATTATTGATTTTCCAAGCGAAATCAATGTTCATCATCCTCAAACTCATAATCAGAGTCAGCATCCATGGTACCTACATTGTCAGTGACAGACTCTTGTGTACCTGCATTTTGGTTAGCCACATGTCTAGAATAACCCAAGTAATCAGTTAAGTAATCAAGATCAAAAGACCAAACATGACCTTGTCCTTGAACATTAGGCTTATCTTCTAGAAATCTAAGGTTCAGAGTCTCCTCGATCTTCTTAGCAGATAAATTGTATACCCTATAAGCCTTACTATGAGCTGAATAACCCATAATATACCCCTCATCAGCTTTCTCATCAAATTTCCCCAATGGATCACTGGTGTTCAGAATGGTCACTTGACATCCAAACGGTTTGAGGTAATGTATAGCAGGAACTTTCCCAGTGAGAAGTTCATAAGGTGTCTTGAAATGAGGTCTAGTAATGGATACCCTGTTCAGTACATAACAAGTTGTGCTAACTGCTTCAGTCCAAAACATAGTGGGTAATTTAGAGTCTGCAAGCATTGATCTTGCTGCCTCTATTAAGGTCCTATTCTTTCTTTCAGCTACCCCATTTTGTTGTGGGGTTCTTGGAGTGCTATAGTCCCTTTTTATCCCTTTAGACTTACAGAGTTCTATTAATACAGCATTTTTGAACTTTTTCCCATTATCACACCGAATTCCTTTAACATTTTTGTTCAACTGGTTTTCAACAAGGGTTATGAATTCTTTTAAAACTCGAGATGTTTCATCTTTAGTCCTCAAAAAGAATACCCAACAAAATCTGCTATAATCATCAGTTATTACCAGGCAGAAATACTTGTGATCAATACTCCTGACTTGGGTTGGACCAAAGAGATCCATGTGCAGCAACTGAAGAGGGTCTGAGATAGTGCTCACAGCTGTAATGGCTTTGTATGAGGCTTTGTGTTGCTTTCCTTTGTTGCAGGCAACACAATTATGTTCATTGGTGAAAACTTTGGAAGGAAGTCCTTCAACAAGACCAAGTTTAGAAATTTTGTTGATGGTCTTGAAGTTCACATGAACCATCCTTCTATGCCATTTTGTAGACTCATCCAGGGATGCTTTAGCCACCAAACAAGTTAGATCACCTTCTGGTTGAACATCATTCAAGTTGAATGTGTATAGATTGTGATTTCTAGGAACTCTCAGCAGAATTGATGTATCTTCTGGTAGTTTGAAGTCTTTAGATAGCACAAGACATTCATCCTCATAGAAGAATACTTTGTTCTTGGTGTCACAAATTTGTGAGACTGAGAACAAGTTGAAGTGTTGTAGTTCCTTTACATAGTACACATTCTCAAAATCCAGTTGAGGTGTTTTGATGGTGCCTTTCCCAGTGATTCTACCATCACTTCCACCAAAAGTTACATTGCCTCCTTCTTTAATGGGTATGAAATTATGCATCATTTCTCTGTTTCCAGACATGCTTCTGGAACAACCACTATCAACAATGCCAACATCCTTATGCTTAAGAGGATGATCCTACAACAACAACAAAAATATATACAAAATATTAGTACACTATGGAGACTCAAGTCATTACTGACTTGAGCCTGCCTTGTGGATCACAAGATTTAGGCCATGTAGAAACAAGAGATCCACCATTGTTCTTGGACCTCCATTGAAAATTGGGTCCCTTTTTAGTCCTAGAACAACCTGTTGAGGGCTTCACAGCAGTACCCCAAGTTCCCTTCCTATCATACATTGAGTAAACACATCCAGGCCAAAAACCATTTTGAAAATAAGAACTTGTTGGTTTCACATAAGGGCTAGCAACAGATCTTCTCCAAGGAGAAGGTTTATTAGTTGCTTGTGGAATAAAAGATTGTATATCATTAATATTTGTCCACATTGGTCTAGATTTCCTTTTACCAGCACCTGCACCCATTCTTTGCTCATGAAAATTACAATCCTTAATCAAATGAAATTTGATTCCACAAACAAAACATGTCTTCTTTTTAGAAGATGTATTCAAAGTAAAAGATGTTCTATTACATGCAAAAGCATTCAAACCACAAGAATTAACAGAATTGTTTTTAGCAAACTTAAAAGCTTTATTGTGCAAAGAATTAAAAGACAAGTCTTCAGAAGAAACTGGCTTGGAAGTTGATTCCTCAGCAGCAACTCTAAAAGGCTTGTAAGCAGTCTTGGGTATAGGCTTGGGCAAGGTCGTGGGAAGGTCTAACTTGTCATTTGAATCACACCTGGTAGTAGAAGTAGACCCTTGGTCAGAGGACTTGTCACTGTCACAACAAGAGACAAAGTCAGTGGATGAAGAATCAGGGTCTAGCAAGTCTTGTGACTTTTTGCCATAAAGATGGTGTGATCCATCAAAGTCAACTGTGAGGGAAAGGTCAACGGGCATATGTTCACCTCTAATAGGTCCAGAGACAGCATGTAGTGTTCCTTCTTTGACATAATGAGCTAAACCTGCTGGTGTAGTTTTACGCCCATCATGCCTAGCTTCTAATCCTACATACTTTTGAAAACCTAAACCTATCCCTGAGGTCTCAGATTGACTACTATAGATATGTCTAGCTAGATTATTACCTGAGATTAACCATTCTTTATGTCTAGCTACTTCATTGTCTAGTTTCTCTTTTAGCTTTTGATTTTCAGAAACTACCTCAGCTTTTTCTTTCTCTGTTCGTTTTAAATCAATTTTAGCACAATCTAAATCACTTTGTAACACCCTGATCTTTTCATCATAAGCCAATTGATTCTTTTGAAACCAAACTTTTTGTCTTTCTAATGTTTTTAAAGCCTGTTTATAAGCCTCAACTTCTACATAACATTCATTATATTTAGGTTTCAATTCATCACAGGCTTCTTTAAGTTCATTATAACGTCCACTACAACCAAAAACACAGTTATGTACCTGAGAGATGCCCATTAAGGCAACTTGATCATGCCTATCCTCTGAAGTACAGCTAGCCAGCAATCTAATATTCTCCGAGCCAGGACCTTCATCATTCTCAGGCTCATGCAGATTCCAATGACATGGTCATCCATAGTGACAAGCGCTGTGGAGGATCCAGCCTTCAAATTTCCAGCTTCCTTTTGAATCTGCTGATAAGAAGAATATCTCACCTCATCACCAGCCTTCCTATCCTTGCACTCTCTAGAGAAGTGACCCATCTGCTGTCACACCCTCGCCGGAGGCGGAAACACGAGGTGTAACGGAAGGGAACATAAGCACAAGATAATAGAACATACCAACGTTAATATTTAAAAGAAAGAGTACACCATTACAATACCAGTTTAGCCGTCATCGGCAAATATATTACAAAGTTTAGTTCCCAAAATATTGCGTTCTATTACATAATGATTTGTAGTGACAAGTGAAAACTTCATTATGCAAGACCTGGTAGAAAAAGCTTACTAACGATCACCTGAAATGCATGAGAGAAAAACGGGTCAACTATGAAAATAGTTGGTGAGTAAACACGTTTAGCAAAATAAGAAAACTCGTAAGAAATATTCAAAGCTTTCGGTCAACGAAACATGGTCCACAAAGCAAAGGCATTGTAAATCCACTCAGTTCCAAGTTCCGCCCATACAAAACTTGCAACCTGTGTATTCACAACCCATTGCACAAAAGATAGCGTATGAAGTAGTCAAGTATAAGCGGTCATAATAGTTCCCAATATAGTACCACGAATATAATAATTCAGGAATGCTACCGATGAAACCAAATTAAGCTGGGTGCCACTACCCAAAGTTATACTGGGTGCCTCTACCCAAAGATATACTGGGTGCCTCTACCCAAAGATATACTGGGTGCCTCTACCCAAAGATATACTGGGTGCCTCTACCCAAAGATATACTGGGTGCCTCTACCCAAAGATATACTGGGTGCCTCTACCCAAAGATATGCTCCGAACAAGGGAGACTTTATAGTGATGCTCCGAACATGGGAGACTTTATAGTGATGCTCCGAACAGGGGAGACTTAAATTGAAAATGCTCCGTTCCCATAGGGAGACATTTTGCTCCGGACCGGGGAGGCTTTAAGTTGATGCTCCGAACATGGGAGACTTTATAATGATGCTCCGAACATGGGAGACTTTATAGTGATGCTCCACCAATAAGGCGAGACTTTTAGGGTCATAGTATGTACGGTTCAATAAGTTCAAACAATTAATAAGTTCGTAATTAAGTTCAAGGATTTGATTCAAGTTCAAAAGTTCAAGCCAAAAGAGTTCACAAAAGTAGGAATCAATTTAGTTCAAGTATGGTTCATGCATTTCGCCCCAAAATATATTAAAAACGGTAAAAAGGGGATGTGATTACTCACTTGATAAACTGGTGTGATGACAAGAGTGAGTACACTGAGGTATAGCGTGAAACTTTAACCGGGACCTATTACGAATGATATGATATGTAATGAGTTGCAATGTAATGTTATGCATGCATTTCGTATGTTATTTATACCATTTGCGAGTTTTGAAAATAATACTTATCGTCGAAAAATACTCTTTTGACGTCTTGACCCTTCAAAAATGACTTTACAAGTATTTACGTCAAAATGTCATCCTACAATGGTTTTATAATGATTTATGGTGAAATTTTCACTTTTCGTCGTAAAACAATGTCGTCGGAATTTTCATGAAAGTGATAAAAATGGCTCCGAAAAACTAGTCGTAAAATGGTGTACGTCGATCGTTAGAAAACGAACTCGACTGTTTTGGAAAGTTTGTATCGAAATCTAGAAGTTTCAGTTCAGGAGTTTTCGTCATAAAGGTCTCGAACATAAAGATAATAAGGGTTAAAGATGGTGATTTTGTCTAATTGTTGTGTAAAAAGTGAGTTTCGGCCAAGTTTAAACATCCATAAATAATTTACTACAACTCCGCTATACAAACGGCTTGTCGTTTTGAAAAATATGTTCGGTGATATTAATTTTATTAGAAGACATTTCGTTCCAAAAAGTTTCACATCATAGTTAAAAACAGCCTCCAACATGGTCGTTTTAGCTACCGTAACACCTGTCTCGTAAAATAATATAGTTTTTTTTTAGAAAATAATAGTTACGGCAATTTTATGAAAACGTGCATATCTTTGTCGTTTCAAATCCGTTTTCTACGTATAATACGTCCTTAGCTTCGTATCAAAGTATACTAATATATTCTTGATAAGTCGAAATAATTTGTGAAGCTTAGGACTCGTTTTTGACTCGTACAAACCAAAAGTAGTATGCTGAAATTTTTCAGAAATTATATATTTCGTCGTCAAACTTTAAAAATTCATAACTTCTTCGTTATAACTCCGTTTTTATCCGTTCAAGCGGCCACGGATTCGTTTTAAAGTATATTTTCTAAATATCAAGGCCAAAATTTCATACCTACTGTCGGATTTTCCAGAAAATCAAAACAAGGACAGAACATATTTTATACGTATCGAAAATAGTTTTTCTCGTACTAAACTTATTCCAATCCCTTCAAATCAACTCCAAAACTAATCTAATCCTACCATACACCTTCTTAGGGTGTCATGGGTTCCTTGACATCATCAAGACCAACATATACCAAGGGAATAATTATAGGATGACCTTATATATATATAACACTAAAAATCATGTAAAAATGGTATAAACAACACAAGTCTTGCATGCTTGCTCCAAAAATAAAGAGATGGATATGAGATGATAAGGAAACATGAAAAATGAAAGAAACATGCTTACAAGTACTATGATGAAGTGCAAAGAACCAAGTTTAATCCTAAACACTCTTGGTTTTTATTTCAAAACCTTATAAAGAGTATTATCTAGATTGTTAAAACACTTGAGCTAGCAAAATTTTTGATCCCTTGGAGAACCCTATGGAGAACCGGTCATGGAGAGGAAGAACAAGGAGGAAGAAAACTTTGCTATCTTGAATAAATGGATTGAATGATTGAGTGAAGAGTTTGAGTATAAACTTATACATTCAAGAAAAACAATTACCAACTTTAATAAATGTTTCCCCCCCTTGTGGCCGGTTTTTAGGGGTCTTGGTCCACAAAATATATATATATATATATTTTTTTTTTTTTTTTTTTAAATGTTGTGTATAACATTTACTTGAATAATTTGTAGGAAAGTGTAAGTATATTTGTAGGAAAATGTAACTTGTAAGGTAAATGGAAACTTTTTGGTACAAGTAGGTTTTTAATAGATCAAAATAGAATGAAATGAGATAATAAAAATTGTAAAAATACATTCCTTGTGAAATTTGAGTGATAAAATAATTATCGTGAAATTTTTAAGAAAAACGTCGTAATAATATAACTTTAACGATTTATATACCAAATAAATTCAAAACACTAGTTAAACTCAAAATATAGTTTTTTACAACTAAATGTAAGTATAAAAATATGTCGGGATCATTTTTGAAAGTAACGGATTAAATATTTAAAATAATAACTCACGCGATAACGTTTATTTAATATAAAATTTACGCGTTTAATGTGAAATGTAAAATCATGAATGAACCGTTATGAAATGATGAATATGGAGTATGAGAAATGACCGGAAAATGAGAATTGTGACATTCTTCCCATGTCAGCGGAATCACGTCCTCGTGATTCGATTAACGATACTATGGTCCGAACCTCGACAAGAGTTCTAAAAGTTCATGCTCGTACGAACAGTCTAAATGATCATATCAATGCCCATGCGTACAGGTTCCCCATTTCACTAAGTACGTGCCCGTGATTAGATTGGATAGGGTAAACTTGCCCAATATCGAACGTAGCTCTCAAAAGACCTTTAGGTAGTCGATTCTAATTTAATCTCACAACCCATCAAACAAGAACTGTCATGAGATTAAACTAAACCGACTTGAGTAAACTTGTCTCTTAGCTTGATTTTCGCAACTCATCAAACAAGAACTGTCACTAGATCAAGCTAGGAAACAAGTTGTTAGAAAGATAGGATTCAACATCCTTGAATGAAGTCTTTTGAAAGATTCGCTCGATATTGAATTTGCTTACACAATTCAAATCAAATCAACAAAATATATAACAACTAAGGTCGATATCAATAGGTCTCGAATTAATCAATGTCGTGAACGTGGTAAGAATTGGAAGGAAGTTATGCACCCAAAATCATGTCGTACAGAAATAAGGTAGTTGTTCGAAAGAATGTACCCGTTACGCGTTGCGGGCTTCCTCGGTACCCAGATAGAATGCTCGACCACGTGCGGGAGGAATTTCAATGTTCTGATCTTGTGGGCCTTCTAATGCCAACGCCAGGTTTGGATGATTACCTCCTTGATTGGGAGTTCTTTTCAGCTTTGGACAGGTATTGCGAAGGTGATCTAGACTTCCACACTCGTAACATGCTTTTCTCTGTCCTTGATTCCCAGTTTTGTTTGAGCAATTTCGCGCGAAGTGGCCCGTCTGTCCACATTTGTCGCACCTTCGGCAGTCTCCTGAGTGATGATAATTACATCGAGTACACAAAGGATGTGGACCTGTATATCTTTTGCGCTTCTGGGTGATCGCCCTATAGTTCTGGGTTATTCGCTGCCTCTTGTTTTGCTGATTCTGGTCTCGGTTTCCCTGGTGATCCTCCTGTCGTTTTTGTCCATTGTCGTTTGCTTTTGTTAGTTCTCCAGACCTGATCACATCATTTGTCAAGCGATACGTCATACTCACAGCCGCGTTGTTGTTTGGATTGCCATTGTTGTTTGGGTTGTCGTTGTTGTTGTCTCCTGAGCGTGTGTTTCTTGTAGCCATGATCCTACAGTGGACCAAAACATCGGGTTGAGTAAACGACATTCGAACGAAGTCAGATGAGGTGCAGAACGGTGGTAATGTGTTATAGTGAATCGAAATATGACAGGATCAGGGACATGCTATGTCTAACAAGTCGAAAGATGGAAAAGAGAAGATATGAACAAGGTACGGTAATGTAGACGTGAACGTAAAAACATGCTATGCATACCCACCCGACCAATGCAACTTCAGGTGACCAGACTCAAAAGACTCGACTAAACATGATTTAAAACTACTACTCTTATCATTGCATGGTTCTTCATAAATTAGACATAGTTGATCAGGCTATGTATAATTTATGATTAACGATGCAACGATAGGACTAGATGACTCGGATGATGTTCAATGTTTAATAAAAAATTTCGGTTATAGCTGTGATTTTTATTTTTGAAAAATCGGCATTCTCTATAACCTTTGGCTCTGGTACCAATCTGTCACACCCTCGCCGGAGGCGGAAACACGAGGTGTAACGGAAGGGAACATAAGCACAAGATAATAGAACATACCAACGTTAATATTTAAAAGAAAGAGTACACCATTACAATACCAGTTTAGCCGTCATCGGCAAATATATTACAAAGTTTAGTTCCCAAAATATTGCGTTCTATTACATAATGATTTGTAGTGACAAGTGAAAACTTCATTATGCAAGACCTGGTAGAAAAAGCTTACTAACGATCACCTGAAATGCATGAGAGAAAAACGGGTCAACTATGAAAATAGTTGGTGAGTAAACACGTTTAGCAAAATAAGAAAACTCGTAAGAAATATTCAAAGCTTTCGGTCAACGAAACATGGTCCACAAAGCAAAGGCATTGTAAATCCACTCAGTTCTAAGTTCCGCCCATACAAAACTTGCAACCTGTGTATTCACAACCCATTGCACAAAAGATAGCGTATGAAGTAGTCAAGTATAAGCGGTCATAATAGTTCCCAATATAGTACCACGAATATAATAATTCAGGAATGCTACCGATGAAACCAAATTAAGCTGGGTGCCACTACCCAAAGTTATACTGGGTGCCTCTACCCAAAGATATACTGGGTGCCTCTACCCAAAGATATACTGGGTGCCTCTACCCAAAGATATACTGGGTGCCTCTACCCAAAGATATACTGGGTGCCTCTACCCAAAGATATGCTCCGAACAAGGGAGACTTTATAGTGATGCTCCGAACATGGGAGACTTTATAGTGATGCTCCGAACAGGGGAGACTTAAATTGAAAATGCTCCGTTCCCATAGGGAGACATTTTGCTCCGGACCGGGGAGGCTTTAAGTTGATGCTCCGAACATGGGAGACTTTATAATGATGCTCCGAACATGGGAGACTTTATAGTGATGCTCCACCAATAAGGCGAGACTTTTAGGGTCATAGTATGTACGGTTCAATAAGTTCAAACAATTAATAAGTTCGTAATTAAGTTCAAGGATTTGATTCAAGTTCAAAAGTTCAAGCCAAAAGAGTTCACAAAAGTAGGAATCAATTTAGTTCAAGTATGGTTCATGCATTTCGCCCCAAAATATATTAAAAACGGTAAAAAGGGGATGTGATTACTCACTTGATAAACTGGTGTGATGACAAGAGTGAGTACACTGAGGTATAGCGTGAAACTTTAACCGGGACCTATTACGAATGATATGATATGTAATGAGTTGCAATGTAATGTTATGCATGCATTTCGTATGTTATTTATACCATTTGCGAGTTTTGAAAATAATACTTATCGTCGAAAAATACTCTTTTGACGTCTTGACCCTTCAAAAATGACTTTACAAGTATTTACGTCAAAATGTCATCCTACAATGGTTTTATAATGATTTATGGTGAAATTTTCACTTTTCGTCGTAAAACAATGTCGTCGGAATTTTCATGAAAGTGATAAAAATGGCTCCGAAAAACTAGTCGTAAAATGGTGTACGTCGATCGTTAGAAAACGAACTCGACTGTTTTGGAAAGTTTGTATCGAAATCTAGAAGTTTCAGTTCAGGAGTTTTCGTCATAAAGGTCTCGAACATAAAGATAATAAGGGTTAAAGATGGTGATTTTGTCTAATTGTTGTGTAAAAAGTGAGTTTCGGCCAAGTTTAAACATCCATAAATAATTTACTACAACTCCGCTATACAAACGGCTTGTCGTTTTGAAAAATATGTTCGGTGATATTAATTTTATTAGAAGACATTTCGTTCCAAAAAGTTTCACATCATAGTTAAAAACAGCCTCCAACATGGTCGTTTTAGCTACCGTAACACCTGTCTCGTAAAATAATATAGTTTTTTTTTAGAAAATAATAGTTACGGCAATTTTATGAAAACGTGCATATCTTTGTCGTTTCAAATCCGTTTTCTACGTATAATACGTCCTTAGCTTCGTATCAAAGTATACTAATATATTCTTGATAAGTCGAAATAATTTGTGAAGCTTAGGACTCGTTTTTGACTCGTACAAACCAAAAGTAGTATGCTGAAATTTTTCAGAAATTATATATTTCGTCGTCAAACTTTAAAAATTCATAACTTCTTCGTTATAACTCCGTTTTTATCCGTTCAAGCGGCCACGGATTCGTTTTAAAGTATATTTTCTAAATATCAAGGCCAAAATTTCGTACCTACTGTCGGATTTTCCAGAAAATCAAAACAAAGACAGAACATATTTTATACGTATCGAAAATAGTTTTTCTCGTACTAAACTTATTCCAATCCCTTCAAATCAACTCCAAAACTAATCTAATCCTACCATACACCTTCTTAGGGTGTCATGGGTTCCTAGACATCATCAAGACCAACATATACCAAGGGAATAATTATAGGATGACCTTATATATATATATAACACTAAAAATCATGTAAAAATGGTATAAACAACACAAGTCTTGCATGCTTGCTCCAAAAATAAAGAGATGGATATGAGATGATAAGGAAACATGAAAAATGAAAGAAACATGCTTACAAGTACTATGATGAAGTGCAAAGAACCAAGGTTAATCCTAAACACTCTTGGTTTTTATTTCAAAACCTTATAAAGAGTCTTATCTAGATTGTTAAAACACTTGAGCTAGCAAAATTTTTGATCCCTTGGAGAACCCTATGGAGAACCGGTCATGGAGAGGAAGAACAAGGAGGAAGAAAACTTTGCTATCTTGAATAAATGGATTGAATGATTGAGTGAAGAGTTTGAGTATAAACTTATACATTCAAGAAAAACAATTACCAACTTTAATAAATGTTTCCCCCCCTTGTGGCCGGTTTTTAGGGGTCTTGGTCCACAAAATATATATATATATATATATTTTTTTTTTTTTTTTTTAAATGTTGTGTATAACATTTACTTGAATAATTTGTAGGAAAGTGTAAGTATATTTGTAGGAAAATGTAACTTGTAAGGTAAATGGAAACTTTTTGGTACAAGTAGGTTTTTAATAGATCAAAATAGAATGAAATGAGATAATAAAAATTGTAAAAATACATTCCTTGTGAAATTTGAGTGATAAAATAATTATCGTGAAATTTTTAAGAAAAACGTCGTAATAATATAACTTTAACGATTTATATACCAAATAAATTCAAAACACTAGTTAAACTCAAAATATAGTTTTTTACAACTAAATGTAAGTATAAAAATATGTCGGGATCATTTTTGAAAGTAACGGATTAAATATTTAAAATAATAACTCACGCGATAACGTTTATTTAATATAAAATTTACACGTTTAATGTGAAATGTAAAATCATGAATGAACCGTTATGAAATGATGAATATGGAGTATGAGAAATGACCGGAAAATGAGAATTGTTACATCTGCCCACAAGTAAAACACTTGACCTTGCTTCTGTTAAATCTTGTTGGATCTCTTCCCTGGAACCCAAACTTTCTCCCATATTTACTCTCAAATTTCTTGATGTTCATTGAGAGCATAGCCAGTTGCCACTTCAAATTCATCTCCTCCATGTCAAATGGATCCACCTGTTCAAGGTCCTCAAAGGCTAGTTGCTGTTGAGTGTCATAATCAGCAACAAAAGAGTGAATCACATCTTCCAAAACACCACTTGATTTAGGTTGAGAACTTGATGAAGTAGTAGTGTAGGAAGATGATGCTGAGGAAACAGGACTTGGAGCATAAGTCATCCTATTTGAGGAGGCCCCAACAAAAGCTGTGTGACTAGGAGTGGATGAACGAAAAGGACTTCTCACATCAGGCTCAAGAGATTTAAGTCTGTTGTATAGTTCATCAAAAGTGAGCATATACAGCCCACCTTTAGCTTTGAGGGCAATGCTCACTTGCAACCAAAATGAAGGTAAAGATCGCAAGAACTTTGAATTACAATCATCATTATCTGGCTTTGCCTTCAGCTGATTCAACTGACTCAATATCTTATGAAACTTGTCATATCCCTTGTGGATACCTTCTTCTTCAGAGATTTGGAATTCTTGAAACTGTTGTTTCAGCATTGATTTCCTCATTCTCCTTGACTCTTCATTCCCACCAAATCTAGCCTTGACTGCCATCCATATGTCCTTAGCATCCAGCATGTAGTGAAAGTCACCCAAGTGATCTTCAGGTATAGCCTGAAGAAGAATAGTTCTCACTTTGTTCTCTCTTTGAATAGACAGTATCTCTTCAGCAGATTTGGGAGGAACAATGGTAACATTACCATCAGGATATGTGATAGTCCTCTTCAAACTGTTCCCCTTCTTCACAATTTCCCAGAGATTCCAATCAATGTTGGAGATCCAGTTCTGCATCTTCATAGCCCATAAATCGTACTCCTCCTTCTTGAGGTACGAAAACTTTGCATTGTTGTTAGAAAGACTGAGTTGGTGCAGAGATGTGTTGTTATGGTTGTTGGTGACTTCAATGTCATCGTCTGATCCAGGATGGTGAATGTTATTTTGGTTGTATGGGTGTAGAGAAAAGACTGTTCTTAGTATCGTAGAGACTCTCCTGAGGCTCTGATACCACTTGTTGAACCTATAGACCTTGATAGATCTTAAAGCACTCGTAGATCGATAGTAATGCTTATGTAATCACAAACACACTATTAGACAGTCTCTATAACTTGTATTCAAGCGGAATTTAAACACAAATAACTAAGAACACTTTGATCCTCTATGGATCTTTTAATAATACTAAAACTTTGTTTTTCAACTCGTACATAACTCATACTATTGTGTTCCTTTTATACACAAGGAACCCTAACCCGTTTTCCAAGAAACGTATAAACATAAAACTAAATAAGATATACATTATAACTTCCTAATAAAGCTCATGCATATCCTAACTAACTATAGAATACGCGGAATATCTATCTCCGCAGAAACCATCTACACGGTTTCATACCTTCAGTAGAATTAAGTCTTCAGCAGAATCCTTAGACTTCGGCAGAATCCTTCAGTAACTTCAGCATAATTCATACTTAGCAGAAATCCCAACAAAGACGTTTAAACTGATTGAGTTCTTCTTGCATGGATTCAATCCAGTTGTCATATGTCATGGCATCCTTAATGTTTTTGGGTTCAGCTTGGCAGACGGTAAGTGCTTAAATGCAATGTTCACCGTCAGTCTGAAGTCGTTGTCTAGTTACGACTGGTTGATTCGGGTTGCCAATAATGTTCACTAGAGGATGGTCTTTAGTCTAATGATGTATGGAGGGTTGATGTTGATATACATTCTGCAGATTAGGAGGATTCAAATGGCTTGTGGATGATTCTGCAACATCAGATGTGGCAGTTTCATTAGCAAAAGGGTTGAAGAACGCATTTGGATCATAATCTGTAGGTGGGGGTACTTCATTGTTCAGAAGATCATCAGCTGGTTCAGCGTCATTGGATGCGGTTTGTTCGACTATTGTTGTAGAATCAACTGGTGGTGCTTCTTCAACAGTAGTTGTTGTAGCAGGTGTATCAGGTATTGGATTTTAAGCAGCGGAAACATTTGATACATCTGGAGCACGTTCATCAATATCATCACTAAACATGGGAGCAAATAGTTGTTCCATTTGACGTTGAGTAAGTTGTAAACTAGGTTCAGCTGATGATGGGGTTTGAGGGAAGTTTAGACGGTTATGTCCGAGTTCCAAGCTGTTATGCTCAGAAGCCATTTCTGTAAGCTCATCGAAATTTGCATGAATCGTTTCCATAATATCCCTTGTACGACGATTCCAGATCCGGTAACCTTTAGAGTTTTCACAATATCCAACAAAGACTCCAATGTCAGCTTTGGCTTTGAGCTTACCAAAGTCACCACGATCATTATTCGGATAACAAAGAGATCCAAATACATGAAAGTGTTTGAGATTCGGTTTTTGGTTATGGATAAAGGTGTTTTGTCGTGGCATTTGGTAATCATTGAACGATTCTGAGTGTAGCATGCAGTTGAAACGGCTTCAGCCCACAAGTAATCTGGAAGTTTAGCATTAATTAACATTGTTCTTGCAGCTTCCACTAACGTACGGTTTCGTCTTTCAACAACTCCGTTTTGTTATGGTGTTCATGCAATAGATGTTTGATGCTCAATTCCCACGTTCTCATAAAATGCACGAAGAATTTGATTCACAAATCCAGTTCCTTTGTCTGTTCTGATTTGTCTGACTGTGTTCCGGAGCTGAACTTGAATTTTCATGAGAAAGGTGATGATCATCTGTGGAGCTTGATCTTTACTGCGAAGAAAATAAACCCAAGTCCATCTTGAGTAGTCATCTACAATTACCAAGATGTAGTTTTTGCCATTAATCGTCTGCACGCGCATCGGGCCACACAAATCCATGTGAAGAAGATGAAGCACATGTTGTGAGCTGTGTTCCACCTTTGAAGGAAAGTGAGCACGAGTGCTTTTCCCTTGTTCACAAGCTGAGCAAAGGTGATCTTTAGAATACCGAAATCTTAGGAGACCATCAACAAGTTTGTATCGTGCAAGATTAGTTATGGTTTGAAAGTTTAAATGTGAGAGACGGTGGTACCATAGCCAAGATTTTGTAGATGTTGCCTTTGAAAGTAGACAGATGGGAGATGAAGCAATCATGTCTTGCATTGAGATTATATAAAGACTTGAATTGCGGGTGCCAGACATAAGATCGTTTCCTTGTAGATCATGAATGAAACAAGTTTTCTCCCGAAAAGCAACTTCCAAATCTCCATCACAGAACTGACCAACTGAGAAGAGATTGTGACCGAGACCTTCCACATAATAAACCCTGCTAATTTCGATGTTACCATTGATGTAATCACCGTAGCCCATGATAGCTGCGAAGTGATCATTCCCGAATCTGACAGTGCCAATGAACTTTGCAATAAAGTTTGATAATAGTTTGAGATTGCCTGTCATGTGTCAGGAACATCCGCTATCAACAATCCAAAGGATGATTTGTATCACCTGCATTACACACAGACGAAACAGATGGAATAGAAGTAGATATGGAACCCGAAGAGTCACAGGGTTCCGAAGCAGTTATAGTAGAAACACACATATTAATGATTTTAGGTATCCATTTAAATCCAAGTGTATTATGTAACCATTTCTGCCATCTCCAACTAGTCTTAGTAAATGCACTAGGTGATATGGTCTTCCTAGGAGGTGAAGGTGGTTCAATGGGTACATCAATGATCGTAGTTGGAACACTAGAGGGTGGTTTACCTAGCACAGACTTAGAAGCATTAGTGGGCCTAGAGGTATTCCGTTTTCTATTATTTCGCTTACGATTCAAGATAGCCTTAGCAACACATTTATCATGACAATCAGAAAACATGCTTTTACGACAACCAACACAAGAAGCTTCAAACATAACATTTAAAGTACTTAAAGATTCAGCATTCATTACATCACTTTTTTCATTACATTTGTCAGACGCAATATCTAAAGTGGGTGCAACTTGAGTTTTATTCAAAGTCCTAAGGTGTTCTTCTACTTCAGCATTCTTTATTGTTCTTTTCTTACGTCGCAACTTCCTATTCGTCCTTGTATTGCTCCTAGGCTGTGAAGTGCGGGCATTGGGAAAAGAGGCAACTATTCCTGTTTCAGTAGAGGGAAGCACATTAGTTTCTTGTGGTTTGTCATTAGATGTACTAGAGTCATTTTGAATCTGTTTAGGTGCAGTTACTACAGTGTTACTATCCCTATCTTGCTTAAGTTTTACCAACTCTGCTTTTAAATCAAGGATAGTGTGTAACAAATCTTGATTGTGAGAACGAGTATTTCCATTTTGTCGTAAAACATCTTTGGTATATGCAAGATGATCATCAATATCTTTTGACGCTTGAGCACGAGTCTTTTTGAGTAATTCAAATATGAACTTTTGAAATTTCTTGTTCATATTTTGAAATTTGACACTTCAAAGACACGTTTTGATCATCCAGTTGCTCAAGTTTTGGATTAAAAGTTTTAGTGTGCAACTGGTTGATTTTGTTTTGCAAAGCGAGTTCTCGATTCTGACAATCTTTTTGACACCATTGAAGACAACGTTTTGAATTTGAAAGCTCGTTAAACAAACGTTCATTTTCAACTTTTAAAGACTTGATTTGTGACACAGTATCAGTATTCTCAACATTTTCAACGGAATCAACAGAATCAGCAGAGATATATTCAAATGCATATGCAACCGAATGTAATAACACAACATTATGGATATCAGCACAGATAACATCTTCCAAGACTCGATCAACATCTTTTCTCAACAATTTCTTTTTACGTTTAGTATTTGAAATCGATGTTTCTGTTTGTTCGAAAACTCTTTTCATAAGTCCAAGTTCTTTGTGAAAATCCCTTTCCCAATATATTGCACAAATTTTCAAATTTTGGACATGTGGTAAAATTCTTTTCTGAAAAATATCTCTTTGGGCTCTCGCTTGAGGCGATCGAAAATGTTCAACTTTTATTTCAGAATTGATTTCAATTTCATGTTCCAAAAGTTTGATGTCCGATAAGAATGTTTCAAAATATTTTATAACTTTACATTGTTCGGCTAATGGTTTTATTTCACTAAGTGAAGGTAAAGGACCATTAATTTGTGCAGTATTGGAAAGAGGACCCTCTGAAGTAGGTGTGATAACCCAAGGTGTGTTAGAAAAATCCTGTTGTGTGACGAAAGTAACGGCTTTTGAATAGTTAAATGGTTTGTTATAAACAACATTTTCCAATTTTGACCGACTCTCGTCTTCTGCATCTAATTCCTCTTGACGATTATATTCAACAACACTCATAATGGAATCATCAATTCTATGTTCTGCACTGTAAACTTCAGGATTTGGTTTGAATGCTCTATTTGAAAACTTTGGTTTGTAATCAGCAAGATTCGATCCATATCCATTTGGATTTGGTTTAAAAGTAAACTTTTGAATAGTTGTGATTGACTTACTATGTTTATAAACAACATTTCGAAACTCTTTGATTTTGTTTTGTAAGTCGACAATTTCTTCAAGATAGTCATCTATTCGTTTCGTTGGATGCTTTTGGTACTCAGAGAACTGTTTTTGACAAGTTAACAACTCAGACTTGGTTTTTTGAGTTTCCAAAGTGAGAGCGTTAAGTTGTTGTTTATGATCATATTTCAGTTGTTCTATATGAGACAGCAAAGCATTCTTAGATGCGACTAGATCACGTATCTGTTGTTCTAATGATTTTTCATTTTGGTAAGATTTAGCAAAAGCGACTTCAAAACCTTTTTCACGTTTTTCTTGAGTTTGAAAAATGTTGAGTTGATACTTTAAGCATTCATTGTCCTTAGTTAACAGTGCATTTTTATCTTTTAATTGTTGATTAAGGTTACGGCATATTTCCATTTGAGATTTTTGGTCGTTAAGTAAGGTCATGAGCTCAATATCTAGATTAGACGAAAGTTCATCTTGTTCAACGTGAGTCTCAACATGATCATTAGTCAGATCCTCAAGTATAACCACGGAGTCAGCTTGATTATCAATGTTAACCATAAGGTCATCTTGATCGTCAAATATAACTATGGGATCTATTTGATTATCATCGGAATGAGATGTAGACGGCTCATGTTGAACACTCTGATCCTTGTCGGATGCAGATGTTGGCGGAGATATCAGATCAGTAATGAATATAGTTTGATCTGATACCTGAGACAAGCCATCAGTGTCATACACTGGGCCTGTATCACTCATGTGGAGTTCGTGCATGTTTGCCATCAACATAACTGCTGCATTAGCCTGCAAGTCCTCCATATCATCATCAGAATCTGCATTTGCCATGAAGCTCTGTTCCTTGTTGGTAAGAGTTCCACCAGCTTCATCCTTAAGAGCCAAGAGTAAAGCCTCTTTGTGATAAGCGCTGCCTCTTGTCCTCGGCTTTGGGCATGCATTAGCCCCATTCTGAGCATTACCCTGTTCAACCACTTGAGCCCTTTGTTGTTGTGGAGCACCCATGTTATTCCTTCCCATTGGATTAAACCCTTGACCACCGCCCATCTGACGAACTTGACCACGATTTTGAACCTCAACTCTTCCATTGTTAACAACAGCCTAATTCCTTGTGTTAGATGAGGTGCGAATGCGATTGTTGGATTTGTTGGAGTATCGACCAAAGGCTCTAGCAATCATAACAAATCCTTGTTGCAATGCATCAAAAGCTTCAGCATCCTCATTTGATTCAATGTAAAGTGCTTGAGTATTGTTGTTGTTGTATGGAACCAGTTGATTTTCTTGTGGTATTTGCTGTTGTGAAGGATCATAAGGTGTTATCTTAGCAGATGGTTGAGTAGTAGGTTGTGGAGGATTTGTGAATACAGTTTGTAAGGTCGGGAATTGAGGATAACAAGCTTGAGCCCACAAAGCTAATTGTTGATTATCCGGAAGTGAAGGTGAGACAGGGAGTCCACGGATAACTCTTTCTTTGTCAACTTCTTTTTGGTGGGGCTTCAAATAGTCGTACAACAATCCGTATGTAGCATGATGAAGGTTCTTCGCTTGACGGATGAAAATGACATACTTTTCCCAATCAGGACCAAGACTACTCAGGAACTTAGTGTTGACTGCAATTCTTGGCATGATGATGTTATGTTTGTCCAAGTCATTGATGATGTCTGAGAATCGATGATGATATGACTCTAATGTCTCTCCGGGTTCAATCATGAAGTGTTCATAAGCAAAGTAGATTTTGGATTCCATGTCTTCTTGATTGAGTTATGTGCCTTCCATGAGTAGATGAATATGCTCCCACATTGCTTTAGCAGTCTTTTGAGCATCAACACTTCGAAGGATCGGATTGGGTAATCCCAAAAGGATGTATTGCATTGCCAGTTCATCGGCTTCAAAGTGTAGAAGTTGATCAGTAGTGAGTTCATTAAGACTAGCAATGTGAGTAACATCACCTCTTGGTGGATTAGCATTTGGATCTCCGGGTACAGTGACAGTATCTGAAATGGACCTTCTAGAATGACCTTCTTTAAGAACTTTCCATGTGGCTTCTTTAGATCACAGAACCTAAAGAACCTTATCACCCATTGATCGTAGTTTTCGGGAGTGAGCATTGGAGGTCTATCAAGTGATCCAGCCTCATGAATGGATTGTTGGCTACTTAAAGCTTCACACATCTTTGCAAACCAAGACGGTTCCTTCATAGTATTCCTGGATGGATGTTGATTGTTAAAGTTTGTGTAAGGTTGTACTTGAAGACTGGGGGGTGGTTGAATCATTTGTGGTTGAATTGCTCTTTGAGGAAATTGTTGTTGAAATTGTCGTTGTTGTTATTGTTGTAGTTGATGATAAAATTGTTGTTGTTGATTGAGTTGTTGTTGTTGTTGTTGAGGATACACATGAGGGAAGTAGCTAGAGTATGGTGGTTGAGACATCTTGAAACTTGTGTTGAAAAATGGATCTTTGTAGTCGAATGAAACCTAGTTGATGAGGTAACCTTATGCGTAGAAAACCAGCTTAGGCAAAGAAATCACCTTATGAGTAAACTACTAACTTACGCGTAGGAATAGTTTACGCGTAGGAATAGCTTACGCGTAGGAATGAAAAACACTTAGCTTAGGCGTAGACTAAGGGCTTAGTAGTAGAATGCTTATGCGTAAGATTAGCTTAGGCGTAAGAAAATGCTTAGGCAGAAGGATTCTACGCGTAAGTACTTAGGCTTAGGCGTAAAACTAGGGTTTTTGCCCAAAAATCCTTTACACTTATTCCAGTGTAAAAGATATCCAAAGTCGAAGCGTTTTCATGCTTATCCAAGCAAGAAAACACTGAGTAACCAATAGCACTGAAGATAAAGCCTTGAATAGCTTATGCGTAACTTTAGGGTTTTACTTATGCGTAGGAAATGCCAACTTTTACCAAAAACTGATTTTAAGCATAACGATGTTTCTAAACCAGATTTTTATGAGGAAAGGGCTTCAATATCACTAAAATATCACAAAAGTATGAAACTTGATGATCCAAAACTCTTATACACCTTACGCGTATAAGTAACTACACGACTTAAACCAAGCTTAAAAACAAAGAAATACACGTAAAGTTTCAAACTTTTTGCCAAAAACTTAAACTTTAACACCAAATAACCTTGAAAGGACAAGAATCTTGAGTTTTAAAGTGTAAAAATGAAAGCTTTTATGCGTATGAAAGTGTAATACCGAAACCCACGCGTATGAAAGAAAACCTCAAAAACAAAATCGTTCACCCAACTATTCGGCGAATGATACCACTGTTAGGTTCCTATTTATGTAACACAAGCATCAATATAAAGAAATGAGGCAAAGAAGGATCGGATGAACACACACACACTTATACGAATGACTATGTGAAATGATAAGCTTAGGATAAATGTGAAAGTGAACAACCAACTCTCAAATGAGAGTTACAAAGGTATTTATAGGGAAGGAGCTAGGGCAACACTCAAGCTCTCTACCTTTACTTATTGGGCTTTTGGATAGGCTCATGGGCTTTCTACATGAGCCTAGCCTTGATTACTAACTTAAAAGCCTTAATTAAGCTAACTATTACATATTGATTACAAACACTTGAAATATAGTTTAGGAGTGATTCCAACAGTTTATAAAAAAAAAAGTTTAAAGCATATGGAGTTTTTTGAAAAATATAGAATCTTTTTTTGAAAAATTATGAAAATTGAGGAGTTTATTCTTAAGCTTATAAATCAGTTATAAGCTTAGTCTCTTTTTAAAAGTTTAATGTTTGATTGTAAGTTTATTAACTAATTAAAATATAACGTTTATTTACACTTAAGTCTGAAACTAAAAAGAAAAGAAAAGAAAAAGAAATGAGCTAACAAGGCCATGTATGTTTTGATTTTGTTTCTTCACTGAATTTATCAATATTTGATAAAACTAAATGAATTTTAACGACTCGATTTAGCAATTGAGTTCTCCAATAAAAGATTAGTTGGGGTGTGTTTGTTTGTTTGTTTTTTTTTAAATCTTGCTAGCCTTCTTACTCTTATCAGTAAGAGGAGGGCAGACGTTTTGTTTGTTTGTTTTTTTTTTTTTTTTTTTTTTTTTTTTTTTTTTGAGTAAGACCTAGTTAGACATATAACATCTTACTCAGTAAGAGGTGAGAGACTTGTCTTACTGCCTCTTACTCGTTTTGTAAACTTTATATAATATATTTCATTGTTTATTAACTATATTATATTTATGATAAAAAGTCTTGTTTCATATTTACATAAGTTATTTATTATCGCATTGCGTTGGTTTAATAAACAAATTGCAAAAACGAGCACTTAAAATCATTCGGACACTTATACAAAAACAAACAACATTATTTCGTTCAGATTTAGACTTTCTAGCCACCTCTTACCAGTAAGATGTGGTAGTCAGATTCAGACCCAAAATATCTTAATGAAACAAACACACCTTTAGTAAATAAAAAAAATTATTGTATGTTATAAAAAAAATAATAATAATAATAATAATAAATAATTAATTGAATGTGTGTTATTTGATGGAGTAAACCCGACCCGTGTATAGATAGTTTATTTAGCAGCCAAACAGCCCAACTCTTGAACATAACATAAAGGGAACCCTGATTTCAAGAATTCGATTGACGAGTTGTTGATCAAGAAAATTGCAATTACTGACTAGTCATGGTAACTAGTCCTTCTTCTTTACTACAATTTATATCGATCTGTTAATAATAAGGATCAGTTTTTTATTGTTGTTTGCTTATTATATATATTCAAGTGTTGTTGTTTGATAGATTTCATATTGTGATTTTGGTAACAGAGTTTATAATCAATCACTCACCTCATGTTTCATCGTTAACCCAAAAAACTTGTCCCCTCTCATGTTATGTAACAATATTCATCATGTTTAGTTGAATCATACATAGCCCATTGACTCTCTCGATTGAGAATTTTGCGACTTATCTCTGATGTGATAACTCCAAAATCTTTCTTCATATGTATCACTCACATAACTCAATAATGGTTATGTAACTCCACCAAGTTAAATTATGATATTCGTCCCTTGACCTCCTTTTATCGATTCTATATATAATGCATCGCAAAAGCAATATAAATATGTTAATTACATACATGATTTAATCCTCTTTTAGCTATTTTTAAGCAAATCTTTCTACTAATTACTTGTAAGCTAAGTTTAGGCTGTTAAGTCAAACATGCTAATAAAAACATATGCCTTGAACAAATGTTGCCTTCTGTTTTGATTTATTAATGCTCCTGATTTGCTTGCTATATGTAATGATGGTAGGTGCGTTTACAGCTCGACCCATTTTTGAATGAACTAACTAGCATGTTTGAGAAGACTACAGAAAAAGGCTCTGTATGGGTTACTCTCAAACATTGTAAGCTCTTTTATTTTCTCTTTTTTAGTACTTGAGCTTCAGATATGTTTTCCATTAAAAATATTGATCGTAATTCTTTCTCTAACTGTTCCTCAGCTTCTGACAAGTCTAAGGTGCAGAAGAATAAGCTAATAACTGCTGGTAAAGAAGTTGAATACAAATGTCTGGTCAGGGCGACTGATGGGAAAAAGAACATTTCCACATTGGTAAGACACTCTATCCGAGTTATATCTTTATCTTCTGTTCTGTTTTACTTTATTGAAAATTTGAAATAACTTTCTTTGTTTGTTTATTTGCTCTTCATCCTTTTCTCATCCTAAATTGGTTGACTCATAATTTTATCATGGGTGAATTATCTACACTATCTGTAAATAACCAACAGTTGTGAATGCATCCTCCTAGCTTGGATAAAAGAATCCTCGATGGTTAGGTTGTTTGGATTTAGGTGTTGAAAATGATTATCCTAATGTTTGCATAAATTCGTCTAGTCTATCTATTTAGGGATCAAATAACCACTTTCATACCAGCTGCGAAAAAACTAACTGTCGGGTAAAATAAATTCACTGAAACACTGTTTTTATACATACTTGTAGGGCTGAGCAAATGACCCGAACGGACCTGACCGACCGAGACCGGACTGGTCGGTCCGGTCCGGTCCCGACCACAAACCGACTAGTTTGGGCTAATTTGGCCTTGTTGGACCGGACCGACCGCATTCGGTCCGGTCTCGGTCTAAGATTTTTGCCGAAATCGGTCTCGGTCCGGTCCGGTCTGGTCCGGTTTTTAGACCATGAACACCCCTACGTACTTGAGCCTTCTACTCTCGTATCAAAAGAAGTATCTACTTTTTCACAAGAATGCCCTTTTTGGTCTTTTTATGTGTTACCTTCTTAAATAAACAGGGTTATTTAGACACTATTTCCTACAGCTCTTTTTGTTGTAGTTGCTTGACAGATTCTGACTATTTACATTGACAATTAGTATAAAGATCACATCCAAGCACCCCAATTGTCTTGTAATTTGCATATCAAATAACTAACTATTCGGGAACTTGTAACTTTGTAAGGCATAAGTAAATGCCTGCTTAAATTGACAATAAAATGTATGAAAGAGGTTGGATTGTTGAAGATGGACTGTTTGAGACTTGCTCATATATAAGTTCTTTATTAGGTTTTATTTTTCCTTTTGATCATGCTGATTAGTTGCTTCTGACTTTCATTTCTTCATTAGATCCAGTACCCCGAATTCTATGATTTTCCTATGACACAATTATATAACATTTTTTAGGAAAAGTTATGCGTTGATTTCATTCACTTGTGCTCGATGGGGTTTCAAATTTGTGCATAATTCTCTTTTAGGATAAATGATGCTTCTTGAGTGGAGATTTGAATGAGTGGGTAAGGTAAGAGGTGAAAACGGGCCTGGGTGGGTTGGCCGACCTGCAACACCCTTTTTGTATACTGTTTTTTTAGCTTTGTATATAAAAAATATATTAATTATTTTTGTGAAAACTATTTTTTTATAGGTTTTATGCATTTTAATATAGTTTATATGAGTGTCTATTTGACCAATAAATAATACCAGGTGTAACAATCTATTACCCAAAAAAAAACCCAGTTATAGGTCAATTGATTGAAATTCCCATAAACTTGTGTCGTACACTCATATATGGTTGAAGCCAGTATCTTTTGGGTGCAAAAACTATGCTGAAAGTTCATTGACTACTTACAAGTGTGCTGCCAATAGTAAGTTATTCTCATCTTTGGTCAACATTGGGGTATCATCTTTTAGTTCCAAATTGAACCTCCGTGTGTATAGACTGGATTCATATAGGAAAAGAAGGCTTGATGCTAGTTATTCAAAAGAAGTCAAGTCATACTAATTCTTTTGTAGTCCTAGGTGATATATCTCTTTTCTCTAGAGGGTGCAAATAGGGCGGGTTGGGTAATGGATCAATTTGACTTCTTTAGACTTTTAGTTTTCTGAATGTGACTGAAATTTATGATTTAATCGGAATATCAGTTGTTTGAACCAATAATTTCAAGGTTTAATGCCATATACTTGTGTGTTTTTGACCTGCTTGACCCATTTTCCCTGGTTTCCTGAAAGATATACTCATCTCCTCATTAAACATTACCCATATCGATCAATTTATTAGTAAATATCATGTTCTTTATGCAGCACCTATAGTGTCTTTCTTGATTTCGTGATATAAAAATCACCTCCCTTGGTAAAATGGTTGAAATTACCACTCCCTCTTGCAATCTTATGCTGATTAATTATCTTTTATCTTGGTTTGCTTTGAATAACAGGTGGGATTGAAAGATCATCAACGATTTCAAGCATCTTATGCAACCATTTTGAAGGCCCGCATGACGTCTTTGAAAAAGAGAGAGAAGAAGGAGAAGAGAAAGGCTGCGGATACTGATAAGAAGCAAGAAGTGTCAAAGAAGCACGCTACAACTGCCAAGGCATAGTTTATTAGTCTTATCACCGGGTTCATGCTTTATTCTACATCTAATGTTGCATGCTTTCTTTTGTGCTCCTCCGTTTAAGAAACTCTTATGTTTTGCCCTCACTCATGCTTCCTTTTGAAGAATCATAGATACAGTTAATACAATTGAGTGGATAATCAGGTTATTTTGCTAGTGATTTTTTTCTGGAAAGGTATTATCATATGCGGTGTCACAAGATCTTGAGCTATGCCTTGCTTAGAATTGGTAAAATGGGTGGGTTGGGTGGTCAAAAACCTTTTTGACATGCCTAATTGGGTTGAAGTGAGTTGATTATAATATACTAGATTATGGAAAATGCTAAACATAGCCCTAAGGCCTACATATAAGACATTAGGACATGCATTGAATGTTTGTATCTTAATAAAATAAATCACCCACCCCATGCATATAACTACTTTGAACCGACCTAATATACAACCACTTTTGCATCTTTTTAACTTTTAAATGTTGCCCTTAGGGTTACAAATAGCGAAACTCATTAATTAATGTGATTTCCATGGATAATCTATCTAGGTGCAATATGCGTACGAATTACACTTTTGGCGATTTTCGATATGATTTACTTGTTTGGCCAATGTCACCTGTTTTATGAATAAACGGATTAAAATTGTCAAAAAAAAATGTGGCCACGGAGGTTCACCTGCTCCGACTCTGGGCTATTCAAAAAAGGTAGTCGCCCTGGGATTAGTCGGCTCGCAATGTCGAGTCGGAAACTCAGGTAAAAGTGGCATTTCCCATATGTACTTTTTCATACTATAATGATATTCTGCCTGTGATAAAAACTTGGTTGGCATGTGATGGACGCAGAGGCTAATTTCAAAGTATTAGGTTTTTCTGCTATAATTTTTCAGGTTACAATTTCTAAGATTTTAAAGATGATGCTAAGTGGGTGTTTGATATAGCTAATTTTTTATGGGCTTATATGATTATTTAACAAAAATAAGCTCATGTTAGTGTTTGGATAAGCTTAGGCTTATGAGCTTATTCAATGGAGGTTTAGATAAATTTGTATTTTTGTGTGTTAAGAGCTTATTTGGTTGCAAGTTCATTCTCCACCTTTTATTATAGGGTAATTCAAAGGTTCAAACACTTAGCAAAAGCTTATAAACATATAAGCTATCAGCTAGTTATCTAAATTAAGTTTAAGCCCACTACTGCGCATTCATATGTTCATTTACAATTTACTGAAGCTGATGATGTGGTTTAGGTGGTTTTTATGTCGTCCTTGACCAATGTTACTTGAAAGGGATTACAATCGTTATCAACATAATAAACCTAATTATATAGCTTAAATCGAGATCTCACTTAACTGGCCATTTGCCTCTGAAACCATAAAAGAAACAATTACAACATTGTCGCTTAATAGATAATTATAAGTTACGAGTCCGATCTCTAGAGGAAAAAAAATGGTATATTGGTTTCTTGGTTTAAAAAACAGAAAACAAAAACCAGGAAAATGGTGTTGAACTAATGAGATAACAAACATGCAAAAATACAACAAAACATCACCATTCACATATAAATACAGTGAAGGAACTAAAATGTTGATTAAGTTGAGACTCGATTCCAAACTCTATCTAAAAGCTTTAAACAAACTGATAAATCAATATTCTCGAAAGAAATATTAACTCATAAATTAAAAGATTATACAAATCAACAATATCATTAATCACTTCATTAGAAGAAAGCACGGCTACCATAGAAAACCCGTCCGCCATCTTTCTTCTTGGTTTCGATTTCTACATTGTTCTTCGGTTGTTCAAAAACATCCCCACGATCTTCGGTGTCAACCTTTTCGAGGTTCATTGGTAGCTTCATTTTCGCCAAAGACTCGGTAAATTGTTGCATACTTCTCATATACATATCAACAATCTGTTGTTGCATTTCTGATTCTTCTTTTACCTCTTTATTTTCTCTCAAATTCTTGTCCTTAGAACCCGAACTTTCTACACTAGTAGAATTCGTCGATTCACCTACTAAAGTATTTTTCTTTTCTGACGAGTCAGCTGAGTTCCTATCATCACTTAAACTCGTCATTGTAGAACTAAAAAACCCCGAATTCTGAATACTATCATTAGGCGAGATCGAGCCAGAATTTGCAACCATTTCATAGTCATCCACTCTATGATCAGACCCTGATGCACCTAAACAAAGAAAAGAACCGTGCCCAATGGGAGCGGGCTTAGTAAGTTCACCATGACCCGATAACCCGAAATACTCAGAAACCATCTGTTGATTCTCTCTTACTACATTGATATCAGGGAACTCAATCCTGGAATACTCAATGGTATCCAACAATACAACTTCAGACGTTATAGACGAACTTGTGACTGAATCAACATTATGATTAAACGACGAATTCGTATCTAAAGAAAGACTCAGTTTCACAGTACCAGCAGGAGAATGAAACAAATCAGTTGAAGAAAGACTAAAATTTTGAGTCAATTCTCCTTTTCCACTAACCAAAGAAATGGGAACTAATACGAACCCCAAAAGTTGATCTTCCATAAAACTTTTAGCTCTACTAAGCATCCACATTTCGCACTTAAGAACAGCATCATATTGGTTTACTTTAATCACCAACTTTTCATTAAACTCAGGGTTTTTACCACCACCATTTATAATCCTAGTTGAGAAAGTCTCATCAGGGTTATAAGTAAGTGAAAATTTGGCATAAACATCTTGGTTTTCATAGATACATATATTATGAATGTTTCTAGCATGATGAATATAAATTTCAAGAATTCCAGAGAACTGAGTACTACCTTCTGTTGTCGGGTTATATCGAAATCTTGATGTTTGATCATATGATGAATCCATACCAAAAAAAGATAGAATTATAAAAGAAGATTATGGTTTAGAACACATATACTATATAGCAAGAAACATGATGATCAAATATAGTAAGTATATGCATATGAATTGAAGGGAAAGCATAGTAACTGTTCCTTGAAGATATGAAAGATGTTTTGAAGCAAAAGCATATATGAAAGTCAAGTGTATAGAAAGATAGTTGATTTTTCTTTGGATGGGTAGTAGTAGGTAGGGTAAGAAAGGAAGAAAATGATGATGATGATTATAAAGGTATTATTATGATGTGAGAATGGTTGAAAATGTTGTTGAAAATGTTTTATGCTTGTTTCTTTCTTTTTTCCACTTAATGAATGAATATATGCATGACATTTGGAGAGAGAATGAGTGATTATTGCTTGCTTGATATTGCAGCCTCCACTTCTAGTGTGGTGTGTTTGCTGACCCACAAAGATGAAGAGCACAAACATATATATATATTCATTATACGGTTGTGACTTATGAATGGAGATGTCCATTCATCTTGTCAAATCTTTGTCCTTCCAACCATGTTAACATCCGTTTAAGATTTTTATTTTAACATCTTAGAGCCTCACTTAAGATGCATTTGCTCTTCATTTGAGCCTCACGGAATGATATATCATCATAACACAACCCATTCAACATATCCTCTTATCATAACACAACACAACCTCTTTATTTGGGTCTCATCACTTTCAATTTAATTTTTTTTTTCAAAAATATAACCGGTCTATGTTGATTTGGGCCCCACTCCAGCGGATCTTTTGCAGTGAGTTTCTCTTGTCTTGCAGACGACGAAAGGTCTACATCTTGTGGTGTGGCGGCGAGGCATGGCGAACGGTCCACGTAAAAGTGGCGAAGCCTCCTCGTTGCCATACGTGAGGCTCTTACTACCATTTTACGATACAATGAAGCACAAATGTATCGATCCTTTACGGGATATGCTACATGCATAGGACTCTGATAGAATCACGATTTTGATCAATATGATCGTAAGATCTTGATCGGATTGAATCACGTTATGCTTGAATTTACGAACTAATAAAAACAAATTAATAAAACAGAAAGTTGACCCTCTTAAATATCCTATAAGAGTGAATTACAATGCTCCTTTCCATCCAATGTTAAATGTAATATTTTGACTTTTTTAATTCTTACTTTTTCAATTTTGACCTTTAACTAATTTTTTTGTGTTATATAATAATTGATGCGAAATATATCAATGGATTAAGTTTTAAATGTATTTTCATTAATATAATTTTCATCAAGTATTAGATAACACAAACAAATATATTTAAAGTGAAAGCTAAAAAAAAATATTTTAAAAAATCAAAACTGAATATTTAATATGAGATGGAAGGAGTAATAATTAGCGACAACGATGTCACTTATATATCATGTTTAGTAGACCTTTAAGTCTTACATGATTAGATGATATATTGTCTTTACATAAAAATATAAGGGTATATTGCAAAATTGGTCCTTAATGTTTCACGAAAACGCAAGGATTACTCTGAGATGAATTTTGTTGCAAAAAAAACTAATGTTTATGTTTTTTTTGCAAAACAGCCACTCAGAGGTTTCGTTCACTAACTTTTGTTAGTTTTCTCGTTAAGTGGCACGTGAAATGACTAATATACCCTCTTCTTTTTTCTCACTTTTAGGGACGTAATTTGCAATTTACGCTATTCTTTTTTTGAATTGGAAGCCACCACATCACAAACATAACCACCACCACCACCCACACAACCAACACCGCCACCCTCTAGCTACCACAACCACCCTTTACCACCACGCAACCACCACCATCAAATATTTTTTTTTTTTCACTATCCTCCATCCCCGCCACCCTCTACCACCAGAAGACTAGCACCACCACTTTCCACCACCACCATCCTTTACCACCACACACCCTAAAACCAACCCTCCATGCCTAATTCCCGTCTTAAAAACATCCACACCTAACTCCCGACTTAAAAATTCCACTGAAAATTCATCTAAGCATAATTCTTGTCTTAAAAATTGTTCCAAACCTAAAAAAATTCTATAACTGCTGTTCTAACTACTCCTGCCAATTTTCCCCTGTTATTTCTCTCCAAACCTATTATAGAGCCCACTTCTCCTCTTTAATTCATATGGGCAATGGGGACTGAATGGTCCTCGAACCACTTGACTCAGAACAATATGCATTCAAGAACAAGTACTAAACTACTTTGGATTTTACTTATTCGTGGCTTAGCTGAGGCAGAGGAGGATTTACGACTTGTTTTGGCGGTACATGGATTTATGTTGTTCCTTGCATGGGGTGTGTTTTTTTCCTTTTGGGATAGTCACTGCTCGATACATGAAACAATTAAATGATGTATAGTTCATGATTCATGTTTATTCACAATGGTCAGGTTTATCAATTACCTTTTTTGGGATTCTTTTTGTTGTTACTGAACTTAGGGGTTTAAAATATCCACTTTTTACATGCTAAAGTTGGAAGACATTAATATCGGGTTGTATACAACCAATTAACGCATATTAAAGACCAAAAAGCACTAATATTGATGAAGGCCATTGCCTCAACGACTCGTTTGGGAATATAGACATACTTATGTTGGAAGATTCACGGTGTTTATTGGCATTTTTGCTATTTTTAGTGGGATGAAACATCTAGGGGAAAGATATGATGGTGAAAATATTATGAAATTGACGTGGGCATTGTTAGTTTGGGTGATGGTGGGTTTTATTACCATATTATATATGTGATACAGTAAATAAAAGGTATATACATAATTGGGTTTTAGGTAATGATGAAGATGAAGCTAAGGAAATTACGTATAAAAACGGATGAAACGACCGTAAATGTAAGAAAAACGGACGTATAAAAACGGACGAAAATGTATAAAAAATAATACTAATATTAATTGTTGAATAAATAATTATAAAAATATCAAGACTAAATCTGTAAAACCTTGCAAAACACAAGGACCATTTATGTAAGAAAGCTAAAAGGAAAATAGGAAAAAAAAAAAAAGAAAAAGAAGAAGACAAGGGTATTTTAGTCATTTGATGTTGGTGAGGGACGATTTTTGCCCCAAAGGTTTCCCACAGGGACGATCTTTGCACTTTTCAAACGTTTGGGACGAAACTTGCAATTTGGCTAAACTTTAAGGACGATTTTTGTAATTTACTCTATATATAAAGTAGTGGGCGTTTCAATATAGACGAAGGTATATTAGTCATTTCACTGCGTTTGACCTTGACTTAACGAGAAAATTAATGCTTGTTAGCAAAAAGTGGTTGTTTTGCAAAAAACGTAAATATTAGTGTTTTTTGTTGGGTTCAGTTAGTACTCTAACCCCTTAAGTCTAGATTTGAATAGAAAATATCCTAAGTGTTTATGTCCTTAAACACTAACAAGTCACTGAGTGCATAGTCACTCAATGAGTCATCAGAACGAGATTAAGAAGAAAGTCTCTCCACTCAGTGAGGCGGATCTCAAAGGGTGAAGACTGAGTCAAGAAGAAGATGATGGGTTTAGTGAGTGATGACAATAACTCACTGAATCCCATAACTTCTCAACAACTACAACCACTGAAGACAAAGACTGAAGAATGGGCGGGACAAGGCGGGAGAAGTTTGAATGCATAAGGAGGAGTCCTTATCAACCATAGGTCAAACTTTCCCTGAAAAGCTAACAACTAAGATTGGTGTCATCACTGATGATCAAAAAGTAGTATTGTCTTTTACCCAAAATAGCTTCTTGTAAACAGAAACAAAATATGTAAGTATTCTGTCCTCTATAGCTTACGTCAGTATTTTCTCTTAGGAAATAGTTAAAACTCACACTTGTATAAATAGGCATAAGGATTGAGTGAAAGTCAAACTTGTGCATTAAATGTGTATAACATTCACTCCTCCAAATACAACTAGTCATTGAAACAATTCAGTGGTTATGTGTAGTTGTGCTTAGACTTAGCCTAAGCTTAGTGAGGAGTTTACACCACACTTGTCATTCAATCCCAAGTGTTATTCCGCAAACATCTGGGTAATATATTGTTTGATTCGTTTTGGTAAGTATATAAACGTTGAAAAATCTCCTGTGCGTTTACTTTACTTTAACTTGTTAAATTGATTTTTCAAATTACTTTACTTAAGTCATGGATCACGATTAGCTTTATTTGTAACAAAATTCCTCTCGGTGTAATCCTTGCGTTTTCGTGAAACATTAGATACCAAATTTGCAATTTACCCAAAATAAAAATACAAGAGATTATGACATTTGTGTAAGATCCTTCAATCTTCATTAGATTTTTTCAATTTTGATATTTTTTCAATTTATGATCTTGCAAACACAAAAACGATTCACAAATTGATTTCGATCCTAACAACTTTGCTTCCAACTATTTACATGTGTTAAAAAATAATAATAAATAAATTAATTAAAAAAATAAATAAATAAAAAAAAAAAAAAAAAAAAAAAAAAAAAAAAAAAAAAACTCGTCACCATTTGACCAGGTGCAAAAAGTGGGAACATCCGACTTCTCCAAGTCATAGTTCACAACTAGGGGTGCTATTCGGGTCGGGTTGGTCGGGTTCGGGTCAAACGGGTCGGGTCCAAGTCGGGTCAAGGGTAAAAATAATATACCCGAACCCGACCCTATTTGAACTCGGGTTAGTCGGGTTCGGGTCAAGTCGGGTCGGGTCCAAGTCGGGTCGGGTCGGGTCAAGTCGGGTCGGGTTCGACCCTATTTGAAAATTAGTAATTGCATGTAAAAGCAGGGCTGATTTTTGCATTTTGTTAAGGACTGTTTCTAAAATAAAATTAAATAGGGGTGTTTGGAAATTCATTATACATGTTAGCTCCATTGTTTGCTTGATTCTTGCAGACGTGCATGGTTTTTTTGGATGAAGTTTAACTAAGCTAATTGGACTGAATTGGTCATGGATCTAAGGTAACTAAGCTAATTGGACTGAATTGGCCATGAATCCAAATGAAGAGATTTCCTGATCTTGTTCGTTTTTTGCTCGAATAAAACTGTAACACATCACCCCCGTTAACGTTCCTGTTATGGGGCCGACAATATAAACCTAAATACCTTTATACGTGTTGCTAGCCAATGCTGGTCCAATGGTACGTGCTGGGTTCATTGATCCTCCCGATATTGGCCTAAATATTCATTTACAAGTTATATGTTTTTAAAGCTAGAACAATATGTATTTACTTGGAAAAATATAATTATATGATCAAAGCTTTACCCTGCTAAGATGGAATTAATGCATACTGCTGATCCGACTGCTATACCTGCTAACTCTCCTACCTGCAACATATTACATAAAACAACATTAATTAGACTTTTAAAGAATACATTACAATTAAAATTAAATAAAGATTTAAAAAAAAAAAAAAAAAAAAAAAAAAAAAAAAATTCCTAACTCGGGTTAGTCGGGTTGACCCGAACCCGACGAAGCAAAGTATTTAAACCCGATACCCGACCCCTAATTCTTACTCGGGTTAAACGGGTTGACCCGATTGACCCGAGTTAGATTTTGGACCCGAGTAACCCGACCCGAATTGACTCGGGTCGGGTTCGGGTCAATATATAAGAAAATTAATGGTGAAAATTACTGTACTACCCAAAATCATAATACCGTGTCTGCACTTACCCATCTTTCTTCTCAATATCAAAAATACCCATCCATGTCGGGTACAAAAGGACGTCTATACACGACATGCCTTTTTTTTATTCTTACCAATCTCATCTAGTGTGAAAAACATACACGACATGGTGAAAACATACACGACATGGGTCAATCTTTAGGGGCATGTCGGGTACATTCAATAAAATACACGACATGGGTCAATACTTGGACAAAGTTTAGGGGCATGTCGGGTACCATTCAAGAAAATACACGAGATGGGAAAAAGAGACAAAGATCTATCAATTTTTCTTAGTTTGGTTTTTTCTACATTTCGGTTTCTTTTGTTTGGATTATGGTTTTATCAGTTTTTCCATTCGCCAAGCTTTTTCAACATTTTGAACTCACTTTTGTTAATTATATTAACTCTAAACAAAATTAAACTCATTTAAGCTCAATTATAAATCTAATAACAACAAAAACAGAATAAACAATCATATTATATATAGATATAAGACACGTTACTAATTGAATAACTACCGATGTGAGATAATAATCCTAAGAAAATGTTAACAAAATAACTCATGTTTATTATCTTCTACAGTTTCGTGATAACTTGTATCTAAACTTATTTTATTTTTACACTTTTGTGATAACTTGCATCTAAACTTTTATTTATATTTTTTTTAAAGAGTTATAATCGTAATATATAGGTGGCAGTTATGTTTCTCCAGCTTGCTTTTTTTCCATCTCGTGTATTCTGATGCATAATAATACCCGACATGTCCTCTATACACGACATGAGCATGTGTATCTCCCATCTCGTGTATTTTCTTGAATGGTACCCTAAACTTTGTCCAATTATTGACCATGTCGTGTATTTTATTGCATGGTACCTAAACTTTGTCCAATTATTTGACCATGTCGTGTATGTTATTGAATGGTACCCGACATGCCCCTAAACATTGTCTAAAGATTGACCCATGTCGTGTATGTTTTCACCATGTCGTGTATGTTTTTCACACTAGATGAGATTGGTAAGAATAAAAAAAAGGCATGTCGTGTATAGACGTCCTTTTGTACCCGAGATGCTAAAAATTTATTTGCAGGATCATTTGTGGCCATACACGTCCATGTCGTGTATATAGTGAAAATATATACGCGACATGGATGGGTATTTTTGATATTGAGAAGAAAGATGGGTAAGTGCAAACACGGTATTATGATTTTGGATAGTACAGTAATTTTCACAAAATAATGGGAGTTCCATAATTAACTACTCGTTCGCATGGGTACTAATATTCCAAAACATTTAAATTACATATAAGAAATAAATATTCAACTAAAACATAGTATAACGTAACTTGATTACTTTCAAATCTATGAAAAGAAATAAAAGTCAAAAATCAACAAACTCAATAGAGCATGCGTTAGAGATCGAAGCTTTGGATACCAATTTTACATGTTAGCTAGAGGTGGTAAAGTGGCACCAAATGTTGTCTAATGGCCATAAAGTTAACCCTTTTTGTTCTAAGCAAGACTAAATTTTGTGGTCAATCCAATCATGATACCTTTTTATGCCTCATCATTTACATTTTAGCAATGAGAAACTAAAAGTTCATAAACTGTGTTACTAATAAATAGGGTAAATTGCAAAAATCACAGCCCAAATACGCAAAGATCATATCGAGACGAATTTTGTTGCAAAAAAGACATTAATGTTTCTTTTTTTGGCAAAACAACCACGGAGAGCTAACTTTCATTATTTTTCTCGTTAAGTGCCTCGTCACTGAGGATAGTATTGTCATTTCACTCCTTTTCCCGCCAATCAGCTCAATTGCCAGTGTTTTGTTTTACAAATTTAGTCCTTTAAAGCAATAGTTTATATTTATGTTTCAATTTCTTCCATGAACATTAATTTCACAAGTAAAGATTTTGAGAATGGTTAAGTTTTGGCAAAATCGCGCACACGGTACCCCGATCTATGATTTAGGAATCCTTTATGGTAAACATACTCCGTTTCATTTTCGTGTTTCCATTTAAACTTGTTACTATTTTTGAAGTTATTGATGTTTTATGTGTTCACGTATTTGAATGAAACCATGTTTATTTTGCAAATCCATCAGAATGGTGAATTTACCTCACCACCAAGAAGAAGATATCTTTTTGGATATACAGATTGGTTTGACGGAGTTCACTGTGACATTTTCTCCATGGATTTATTGGACGAAATGTTACAGGATTTAGGTTACACGGATCGTACCCTTGTGTTTACTCACTTTAGGATACCTGGGGAGTCATTGAATAATGGTTTGCTACCACTAATGTTTGACAAAGGTGCGAGCAAACCTGTGGAGTGTTCCTGGATTTAAAGAATTTGAGTTTATATTGAAACCGGTGTTTCATTGGTAGAGTGTCATATGATGGAGCGAATGATGAGTAAGAGCAAGGGTGTGGTGATAGAAGAAATTGTGGATCATGATGTCAATGATGTTGTTGGAAAGGATCTTGATGGTGAGACTGGAAACAGTGGGAAATTACAATAGTTAGAGTGGCGTAAGACAAGCCAACATGGGAAGGCTGGACCTGTTTATGATACTGATTCTGACAATGAGTTCCCACCAATATTTTATGTAGAAAAAACGGTTGCAAATCATAAAAAAAGGCTGAGTGATGAGTTTCAATTCAGGAGGTTATTGGAAGAGACTGACCAAGAGTTTGGGGTGGAGAATTCAAGTGAGGATTCCCTAGAGTATACAGATGTGCTGGATTTTGATGATGCGGATTATGACACAGATGATGGTGTTACCATTAGTGGAACGGAATGCGATCTAGAGACTTGGATTAGTGATGAAGAGGTGGATCAAGTAATAGATGTTGAATAGCAAGATGATCCATACCATTTAGTTGATGAACCTGAACAGATTAGCGACATGTTTGCTGAAATTGATCAAGCATTGGATGAACTTGATGACGTAGTTGCAGCTGAAGAAGTAACAGAGATGTATGCTATTTTTGCTGAACCAATTAGTTTCAGTATGGTTCCACTTGAGGTCATTGCTGAAGAAATGTTTGCAACAGAGGATGTTGATGGACATGAGGGATTTATCTCATCTGTTGATGGAGATGTGATTACAGATAAAGAGGTTGCTAAATAGGGAGATGAGCCAGATGAAGTGCTTGCAAAAAATGGAGTTGGGCAAGATGGAGTGGTTGCAGACGAAAAGTTTGAAGTCCAAGGAAGATCAATCAAGAGGAGAAGACTGATGGCTGACAAGAAAACTAAGGATCATGTTGAATAATGCTTATGCTTTTATGTTTAATTCAATAAACCGTTATACTTCTGCTATGGTGTTGTAGTGGAAGATTATAACAATATCTAGTTGTTCTAAAGTTTATCTACTGGTTGTGTAATAATTTACTACGATAAATGCTTGCATAACCTTTTCTCTATTCTAATAGAAGCTAACAAATTAGGCGATTTTTGGTACTTTTGTGCATGTACATTCATTTGCAAAAGTCAAACATGATAGTCAATTTTGGGTAATTAATGCCAAAAGATAACAAGTAACCAAAAGATCAGTTAAATTTACATCCTTATAGTTAACGATTAACCAAAAGATAGGGTACATTAAACAATGCAATCAAAAGACATACATTAAGCTAAGACATTACATTAACTGCCACAAAAAGGCCAAACACTATCCTCAAACCCAGCAAACCCCAAAAGCGACATAAACCCATTTTCTTCAAGCGGAACCATCACATTTCCTGCAGCATCCACCAGTACCGGAGAAGAAGTGGTAACATAACTCGAAGTGGTGGGTTGATGAGTTTTTGTCTTTTAGTGTTTTTACGAGTACCACCCCCAATAGGGATGTTACGGAGAACGCCACCATGAGTCCAGTGTCTACGACAACTTTTGCAAAAGTGACGAGGTTGTGAAGTGATGTAGTTATTGTAGTAACAGAATTTTGTGTCTTCTGATTGACAACGTGGACATGGACGTTGTTGTGGGAGTTGTTTTTTCGTGGTGGTGATCAAAGTTGATGTTTCTTGGTGGTTGTTGTTGGTGATTATTGAGGTGTTCAGTGAATGTGGTGGTGATTGCATTTTGAAATATCGCGTTTTTTCTTTTGTTGTCGAGTCGTGGTTTAAAAGTTGGGTTGTATTTGAGAGGGGGGGGGGGGGGGGGGGGTTATGGATGCAAACATGAGAATTTACTTTGCAAATTTAGCCATTGAGGTCATGTCGCATTGATATCGCAAATTGTTTGGCAGCAATTTAATAAGTATGAACAGTGAAATGACAGTACTACCCTCAATGACGAGGCACTTAACGAGAAAAATAACGAAAGTTATGGCAAAAGTCTTTTTTACAACAAAATTTGTCTCGTTGTGATCCTTGTGTATTTTGGCTACTTTAGAGACCAATAAATAAGTGCATTTGGTGAAAAACTAGTAGCTTATGATGTTATAAGATTATTTTGCTGCATAAGATCTAATAAGGCTTGTCGGCCAAACAAAGCCTATATTTTGAAGAAGCAAAATATCGGGAAAAAATAACAAGCTTAAACTTTTATAAGCTCTTACGGAGTATTAAGTTGTACGTCATATCACATTTATCTCGACAGACGCCACATCCAAAAAAAAAAACCTCAGGCATCCTAGCACTCCACTCGCATGGCAGATCGCAATTAAGGTCAGGCCCTATAAATTTCAAAGCTGAAAACAGTTGAACCGAGAACAGACAGGTAAGAAAAGCAACACAGGCATATTATGAAAATAAAAACTTGGGAGAACTGAAGACACCAACTTTGACTTGAAAAATTCAACCACTAGTCTGAGAAAAACCTAAACAAAGAGCATTTGAATAAAAATTATCATGCTGCTCAGCTTTAGAACCAATATCAACATGACCAAAATAGTCCATCAAGAAAAAACATTGATACAGTTTAATTATCAGATAACTAGTAGGATACGAGTAAGATCCATACGGGGTACTGCACAGTATGAGACCCTTCTTATCACTTAACATCTAAGACTGAAACCATTATTTCACAATTTGTAAAAGAAACACTGTACATATAGGATGAACTGGGCTCACAACAAACCTCAGAGTTGGTCACCCACAGGGTCACAAACGGTAGAAATCAATTGCGCCCCAGCCTAACCAAATGCTGCTGATGTTTTGCAGCCGCAGCCTTGTCTGCAGCTTCACGTTTTAGGGCCCTCTTGGCTCTACGACCCACTGCAGCTGTGTCTTTAGCTGCAGACGACTCTTTCTTTTTGGGTTCGCGTGAAGAAGAACCAGCACCAGAGTCCTGGAATTGAGGTTGTTGATGAACAGGTCTTGCCTCTTGCTTTCCAGCCCTCACAAACCCATTATTACCCCATCTCCGGTTGCCGATACGGATGTTAATATTTGATGAGCGTCCCAGATACACCTCATCCAGATCTTCATCATCTTCTTCTTCATCATACCCGTAAGGATAAGAGTCTTCTTGCGCATGATCATCCACCACTTCATGGTTCTCCACGTGCAAAGGATGAAACCATGAAGCTCTCAAGAGGAGGCAAACGCTCTCCTCAAACATATAGTCATGAATGCTGTTAATAGCACAACAAATATTAGGATTCATATTGAAAGACAAAACAGTTGTCTTCTACCTTATCTTTTAAGGGTGGCAAAACAGATGGGTGTGGTGGATTGAGTTAAGGGTTATAAGACATTATAATGCAAGTCCAAATATGTTACAAAACTTTCATATCACTGATATATGTGCCAAAGATGAATACACAAACAATATTATTATGACAATAATCTAAAGCTTAATAGGCATCTAAAAAGTCATATGCATCACAAATCATCTAAAAAGTCATATGCATCACAAATAGACTTTAGACCCATCTGAAGTATTAAAAAAAGAAACAACTAGGTCCCTTCCTACGTGAAAGGATCAATATAACACCTCTATTACCTTCTTGTCTTACATCTTTACACCATTTTTCATGTTCATAACTGGTCGTTCACCACTGAATAAAGAAAGTACAATAAACTAAGACTGTAGTCAAAAAACACTACCCCAAAACAATATAAAAGGAAACTGGAAAACATGCAGACGACACTCTTTTCTTGTGAGTATCCTAGTTGAGTTATAAAAAAAATGAACTCTGAAATAACAAGGATGCTGCAAATACTAAATGCAGTAACTTTTAACATTATTGCTTGGAATAAGAAAACACCAAAACAACGTAAAAGAAAGCAGATTAAACCCTCAAAAGCTCGAACCGGAGTTGCTCATGATCCTCACAAAAGAGCTAATCTTTAGAAGCAATTGACATTAAGATACAAAAGATAGTCCTATGTTTTGATCAAAAAAGATTAACCACCTTTTCCCAAGAGCAAAAAGCAGATTTTGCCTTCAATAGATGGCGAAGCCATCCCCGGTTCGTATTAAGTGTCGCAGATTTGATGACTATTAACACTAGCATAGAAAACAGATGACTGTCAACAGTAGCTCTGTACCTGCCATCAAGAGAACGATGAATATTGAGGAACTCAAACGAATGCTTGCATTTCGGGCAGGTTGGTTCCTTCTTATATGTGGCCCATCGGAGGATGCAAAACACGCTACACAAAAAGAGATATAGGTTAATTTAACAGTGAACTACAATTAAGAGAAATGAGTGCATCCATAGAAAATTAAGTACTCTCAATTACATCCGTCAAAACCATGAGCCAAATTGCTATAAGAATGCATCTATAAAAATAAGAATATTTCATTGGTAACAGCCACTGTCATGAATACTAAATATTTTTCTAAACATACAATCTTTGACTCATAATCTAAGAGTTGCACGGTCTTTCAGCGAAAACAGTCAGATGTATGTGTTGCTGTTGCGAAGTTGTTTTAGTGACGTCAAGTGAATAAATCATTGTTAAAGTCACGTGAACTCCTCTATAATGACTACAATACCCGTCGCAAACATCTAAGCACATAAGAAAATGCCAATAAATGCGTTAGATATATATAGGTCATTATAAAATATGGAAGGACAAGAGAAAATAATGACGTCAAGCAGTGATGCAATGAGATGCATACAAAGATAAATGTCGTAAATCATTGTTGAAGTCATGCAAATTTCAGACAATACCCGTTACGGACATCTATTTTGTAATGTCAAATTGATCTTTTTGTTTTAATGGTTCAAGATTTTTCTACTGTATTTTTGTGACGTAACCTTAGAAAGACTTGGATATATATGTGCTATTTAATAATAATATAATTTCTTTTTATGATGTTTATGAAAAGATGGAAATCTAATAATGGTAATCACACCAACCCACGGTAACCTCCTTTTCGGGTACCTACCTAGTACGGGTCGGTTCCAGGAAATGAAATGAGCTACCCACCTCGTAAAGAAAGACGTATAGTTTTAAGTTTTAACTACACAAACCAAACAGCCCTGTGAACATTTGTGGTATTCATCTCTTCTCCAATGTTCAACACGCTGTAAGGTAATGTAATAAACTAAACCTTACAGCAAAATTATGAATAAAGATGAGAAACTTGTTGGAAACCATATAATAAGTAGTTTGACGTTTGTGTTCTACTACTCCAACAAATATCATAAGCTTCCCTTGACACCATGACGAGTGAAAGGAAGTATTACTTTTTTTCTTTTCTTATTAAAGATGTCCTTTTTACTATCTAAATACGCACATAAATATTAAATCAACCCCATACCCAGCTCCTGGCGAGATAAAGTTGTGGAAAATAAAGACAACAAAATACTGGCATTTTAAGGTAAACCCGAAGCGAATATTCTTGAACATCTTCCAAAGTGACATGGAAGTAGCAGAGTAAGCTAGTGTTTTGGCCTAGTTAACTTGAACATGATCTGACAATTACACATAAATAAAAAGACAACAGATTAAGGATAAAAAAGAGACAAACCAGTAAGCATGTTCGCAGCCTTTAACAAGGGCAGTTTCCTCTAAAACAATTTTATTCAAACAAATTGCACAAATCCCATCATGCTGATAATCATTTCCCTCCTGCAAAACCAAACCATTTTATAAATTAAAAAAAAAAAAAAAAAAAAAAAAAAGAAAAAAAAAAGTAACAATACCTTGACATGGATTGACAGATCTTGGAAACAGTTGATGGGTTGTTGCTGACCATCGATCTGAATATTAATGGGTGCATCCATGATACAAGAAGAAGAAAAAGGATTGGATTTTTATTTGGGTTAGATTAAAACAAGAACAATAAATAAATAATTAATAAAAAAAATAAGATTCTTGAAGGATTATTCTGATTCCGATGATGAGAGAGAGAGAGAGAGAGAGATGGGGGCGAAGTGCCCTCACAGAATAAGGTTACGAGGAGGATGTGGATGTCATAACACAAACTTATGTGTATCCTCCTCTTTCTTCTTCTTGGACCGACTCACGTAATCTACACATTTCCTTTTTTATTAAATAGTATGGGAAAACATTTTGGGCTGAAATAAGAAAAAACATTGTTAGCTCATCTCGGAGTTTTAATCAGATCAAGCATCAGCGTAAGAATAAATATATATTTGGTATGAAATATGCTATAATATAGGGAGAGGAGGAGATAGTCTATATCGGAGTATGAGAGAATGTGTCGTTTATCTGAGTGAACGACTCTATTTATACTATATGGCCTTGGCTTCACGACACGAGCATTGTGGATATGAGGTTGTCGTCTAGGCGCAGCGAGTAAATCATTGTTGAAGGTCGGCGCTGCCTTTGGGTATTATCTTGTGTTAGGATTTATAAAATCCGGTAGTTAAAGAGTCGGTCACCTCAAGTATATGTATTCGTTAGAAAGCTCGTAGTCGTAGTCATTTAGTGTTAGTAAGTAGTTTGTTAAGTAACACCGTGGAGGACGGACGGGTCTTTACCCACTATATGCCTGATCCACAGCCCGTAGAAGGCGTGTCTTGTATGAACCTATAAATACCCTTTGCCTAGCAAGGCAAAGGGTTGGAGCTTTCATAATTCATTTTTCTTTGTCTCACTAAATTTCTCAACTCTCTTCCACTTTCTCTCTCTAAACTTCATATTATACGCTCCATATATTGATTGTTTGTGTGATTGTGAAAACTAATATGTTACAAATGATATCAAGAGCCATGGTTTGATCATCTATCTTTCATGTTCTTGGATTTCTAGTGGTTTTCATAAGGTTTTTGGGTTTGAATGAGTTTAGAGTAGTTTTCATCATTTGGATCATTTCTAGTGTTAAAGTTTGAATTTTGATAGTACTTTTATGCTTAGAATCATTATAAGTGTTTAGGTTTTGTTTTGGAAGGCTTGAATCATCGTGGTTGGACTGTTTTTAGATTGAAAAGTTTAGGGGCCGTTTAGTTGGTGAAAAATTTTCCTGTTTTTCCGTTTCTAAATTCCCAGAGAATGGAGTGGTTTTTCTTCTCTAGAGAAGAGTTGAGAAATGTGAAAATCCGTTTAGTTGGAGTTATATTTTTCCTTTTTTCTAAAATGAAAAGTTATTTAGTTGAAGGTGGAGGATGGAGGATGGAAGATGTGTGATAAAAGTGTAAGGTGAAAGGAAATGGTGTTATTATTTTGGAAATGAAAAAAGTGAAAAGGGTGTAATGTTATTTTCATTTTTTCTATTACAAATTGGAAAATGAGAATTTCATATTTTTGGAAAATTATTGGAAAAAAGTGCGACTAAACGGATTTTTAATTTTTGAATGTTTCTATGAAGCGGTTTGTCCCTCGAATGGTTTTTCTTTGAAGCGGTTTGACAGCCAAATCAAGCGGTTTGTCTCTCGGATTGAGTTTCTGGGAAGCGGTTTGTCTCGAATTTTAAGCGGTTTGTCTCATTTTTTGAAGCGGTTTGTTAACTAAGCAGTTTGTCTCTTGAGACAAAAAGACAAGAAAGGAAAAAGTAGTGGAAGTAGTGGGTGTACTTGTGTACTAAGCGATTTGTCAATTTAAGTGGTTTGTGTGTTAAGTGTTTTGTCTGGTAAGCATTTTGTCAACTTAAGTGATTTGTCTCTTAAGCGATTTGTCAATCAAGCGATTTGATACTTAAGCGTTTTGACACTTAAGCGATTTGCCAAGTAAGCGATTTGAGGAGGAAGCGATTTGAGTAGGAAGCGATTTGACAAGAAGCGATTTGTCAACTATGCGACTTGACTGAAGCGGTTTGTCAAGGATGCGATTTGTCTATTGAGACTTGTCATTTCTTCGTGTTACGTTTTACGGTTTTCTCTTGATTTAGTAAAATCCCGTGAAAGAATCTATTTCCCGGTTTAATCAAAGAGTAGTAAAATCCCGTGGAATCAGTAATCATGTCTACGATCACTTCTTCCGTTGCTGATGACGTTCAAGCTGCAGGATCCGATACTCGTCCTCCCATGCTGGATAGAACTGACTATGACTCTTGGGCTCAAAGAATCAGACTGTATTGCTTAGGAAAGGAAAATGGGTTTAACATCCTTAAGTCAATTGATGAAGGACCATATCAAATTGAAACTACCAGAGATATCCTTGAAACCGCTGTTGATGGTTCAGTTGTATTGGGATTGGATAGACCAAAGATGTATGATGAGCTTGATGATAAGGAGAAGAAGAGATACGATGCAGACATCAGAGCTTCAAACATTATACTTCAAGGTTTACCTAAGGACATTTACAAGTTGATCAATCACAACATTGAAGCTAAGGCAGTCTGGGATAATGTTAAGATGCTTCTCTCTGGTTCAGAACTGACTAAGGAAGATAGGGAGTCTCAGCAGTATGATGACTTTGAGAACTTTAAAATGAAATCAGGGGAAAGTGTTACTGAATATTATGTGAGATTCCACAAGCTTATGAATGATATAAGGAATATCAAAATGACAATGCCAAATATCCAGCTAAATTCAAAGTTTGTTAACAACATGAATCCCGAATGGCACAAATTTGTCACTGCAGTCAAACTAAACAAAGGATTGAGGAACACCAATTACGAGCAATTGTATGCTTATTTACTCCAAAATGAGAAGCATGCTGCATTTGAACGAATGATCATGGAAAATTTGAATACCAATGCTGGAGATGCAAGTTCTTCAAATGATTCCACTGCATTCTATACAAATGTGAGAATTACTACCAAAGCATCACAAGTCATACCTATTGGGGATGGTAATCACAAACTCATTTCGGATCCAGGATATAAGCCTTCAGACTCATTCATGGAACAACTTGTCAACCAACTGGCTCTAATGGTTAATCAAAACCTGAACTTTACCCCGCATACCAACAATCATCTCAGAACCGCATCTAACCTTCACAATCATGCCACGGTTAAAGATGGAAAGGTAGTGGTACAAAATGTGCAAGGAAGACAGAATTTATACCTTCCACACAATGAACAAGGGAATGCTGTAGCTAGTTATAGGAATGTTGGTATAGGTGGAGGATATGTGGGTAATCAGAATTGTGGAAGGAACATGGCCCAGGGTCAAGGAAAGCCAATCAAGTGCTACAACTGTGGTGGAGAAGGACACATCTCAAGAAACTACACTCTTCCAAAACGCCCACAAAATGCATAGTACTTCAGTGACAAAATGCTACTGGTGCATGCTCAAGATAATGGAGCCGTGTTGGATGAGGAAGAATTGCTATTTCTTGCTGTGGGAAATGCCAAAACTTATGATGCTTATGTGGATGAACAGCCAGTGCAGGGTATCGCTCAGAACAATCCCAATGCATTTCAAGTTGCAGACTGTGATGCATTTGACTCGGATGTTGATGATGAACCAACGGCCCAGACCATCTTCATGGCTAGTATCTCACCAATGGTCTCTCCAAAGGTTCCTTCACCACAACAGGCCAATCCCTCCAAGGAATCGATCATATCAGAGGTACTAAAATTATACGGTGAGGTTGATGAGTAAAAGATTCACGACAAAGTACAATCAACTGAAATTATTGAATCAGATATTGAAAATATGGGTAATAGCAATGTTGTCCCATATGATCAATATGTGAAGCAAGATGAAAGTGAAATTGTATCAAGTAATGTATCTTCTGCAGTCAATGATGACTATATTTTTTATGAATACACTGCATGTGCTCCTGATGATTCCATAACTTCTGAACTAAATGCCTACAAGGAACAAGTTGCCATATATGAACAGCGTGCTAAGTTTGAATTGACTACCCGTGAGTAGGAGATGGATAACCAAATACGTACACTTATCAGAAAAAGTAATTTTAGAGAAGAAATATTAAAACAAGAGTTAAATTCCTTACAAGAAAAGCTTAATAAAACTGTTAAGCAAAAGCAAGAGCTTCAAGAAAATGTAAAAGTGCTCAAATAGGAATTTAATGCTAAGGAATCGAAACTTTTAAATGATTTTTCCAACCTAAAAACTTTGAAAAACAAACTTGAAAACAAGTTGTACGTACAAGGGAACACCATTCAAACTGCTCACTTGATCAATAAACATAGAGTGTTAAGCGATGAGCACAGTACTGATATTGTAGAGGAACCCAATCCTGAGGTTGGTAAGAAAGCAAAAGCAGCTCAAAAGGTAATCTATGATGGCAATGAAATTCTTAAGCCTAGACAAAAGCCTACATGTGTTGAGTGCACTGAGGAGGATAGAGAATTAGAAGATGCCACTACAGAGAAATTGGATAAGAAACTTAAAGATCCTTGGTGCATAAAGTATAATATCACATTTAAAACACCGAATTATGCTAAAGAAAACTGGATTGCCTTTAATAAGTTTAGACCTCAGACCCAGCTGACCCCTGAGCAAGTGTTCTGGAAGAAAGATTTGGATAAACAAAAAGCTGATGATCTTGTTGAAAAGAATCCCCCTTGTAGGAAATTGCCTCCAGCCACTGTATATCCTCCAAATACACCTATGCATTTAGTGCCTAGAACTCTTCCCACACAAAGCAAAACCTTAGTCAGCTTATATGTAGTTTACCAACTGTTTGTTTACTTTGAGAAAACTTGTAAGAAGAGAATCACACCAACAGGAATTACTGAAGGGGAAAGGGGTTTTGAGCAAACTAAAGAATGTTACTTAACTGAGGTCATGCCTTTCTTTAAACAACTAAAAGAACAATTTGAGTCTCTCCAAAAGGCCATAGATACCGAGGTTAAAGACATGAAAAGAATGTTTAATGAAATGGAAATTGAGGTCAAATATTATGAATGTGAGCTTAAAAGTAATGAGATTGAGAGGAAAAATCTGCATATCTTAAATGATAACTTGATTTCTATGAATGTGAGGTCAAATATTGTTAGGAATTGGAAATTCCATAATGAAGTGTCGGTCACCCCAAGTATAATCTAGCATAAGTTAACTCGTAGACATATCGTTATTTACGTTGTTTAGTAGTTAATTAGTTAGTTGTTAGCTTAGTTATTAGTTTAGTGTAACACTGTGGAGGAAGGATGGGTCTTTACCCACTGTATGCCTGATCCACAGCCCGACAGGAGGGCGTTTAGTTTGTAACTATAAATACCCTTCCCACTAAGGGAAGGGTGGAAGTTCTCAATCTAACCTTGCATTTTTTGTTTTACAACTCTCTCTCAGGAACTCCCTCTCCTCTCTTCATCTCTCTAAACAATGGCATACTTGATTCATCACCATCCAAGGCCACCCGAATCATCCAACACAATATTTATGATCCAACAAATGGTATCAGAGCCAAGGTTATTGTGTTTTTGATGATTTGTGTGGTATCTTTGCCTTGTTAAAACTGTTTTTGCACCTTTTTATGGTCGGAAAATTTTTCTTTCCGTTTATTATTCTGGGTAAACAGTTTTTAACAAATATTGTGTATTCTTCTTTTGGTCAAAAATGTCACTTGGTCTATTCAACATTTTCACTACTGTTTTGTGTCAAGTTATTTATCCAAACAGTCCTGACTTTCATTTTGAGTGATATTTTTGTACCAATCTTTATCTGTGATAATAATCGTGGGTCATATGGTTAGTTCCTTGTTGTCAAATACGGGTCAAAACTGGTTTTTCTTTATGCAGTTTCTGGGTCAGATATGGTTCATTCTTGACTGCGAGTTGGGATATTTCTTCCCTGCGTTTTGTGGTTAACAAGGTAAAAAGGATGCGATTTATCTGTTTTTGAAAAGATGCAGTTTGACTTTTGAGTCAACTGCGACTTGATTAAGTCAAATGCGACTTGTCACAAATTATTGACTGCGACTTGACTCATCAGGGATGCGGTTTGTTAAAAGATGCGACTTGACTCAAAAGCATCTATGCAACTTGACACAAGTTTATTGAGGTTTGTAAGAAAGAGATGAGTAAGAAAAAGATTATGCGGTTTGTTGACCAATAATACCAAAACAACTTAACCGGAAAATGAAGACAACCATAGCAAATAAATCCAATCCGAAACTAACCTAACCTAATCTAGACTCACCAAGGACCCTCACTATCACTCCTCATCTCTCATTCTCAACATAAAAATGATATCAAATGAATCTCAGATTATGTTCAATTTTTATCTTTTCAAGATTTTTGTTGAACATATTCTCATCACAGATTCTTAGGAATCAAAGATTCATTAGTTATCCAAACTATAAGAGAAGTATTATAACAAGTATATTATCCACTCTCTTGGTTCATTTATTGAAAACTCAAGGACGATTACAACAAATATCAAACAAACAATACCTACCCGAGACCCTTTTATAGGATCTTGAAGCCCTCTTTTGTGCCCAAATACAAAGGTTGAACGAAAAGATTTGGTATATTGATGTGATAAGTGTTGTGATTTAGAAGAGAATGGGAGATATCCAAGATGAGAATCGAAATTTTTGTTTTCAAGATCTGTGATGGAGAAACTCTTGAGGAAGGAGGAGTATTTTTTTGAGAGTGAGATTATGTTTAGAAATAAGGTGAGAAAAATTAGGGTTAACTCAAATGATATGAGAATTGTTAGGGTAACAACTTTATAACCGGTTATTACTAGTGTTGGACATGGATCGGGTCTGTTTTTGAGTTTGGACGTGGGCTTCACAATTCTGCTTTGGGCTTCCATGTTATAAACAGTTCGATTATTATGATGGATTTTGGGCCGAAATGTTATATGCATCCGGATGTTGGATTTGGAATAATGGATTTTTGGGCCTTACATTATATTTAACGTTATGGGTTGAAGTGATATACTGCACAAAGTTGGACTGAGATACACATTCTAGGCCTATAAAAATTTTGTTATCCGAAAATTATTTTTGATACTAAATTTGATTAAAGTATATATTGAGCGGTATTTTGGTATGGCAAATTTTCACTGAGGATACACAAATTCACGACTTGAATTAATAATGGAAAAAGAATGATTACGGGGCTTTTGCACGGTATTACTTACGAGGAATTGAAGTGACGTTTCACGGGTGTACTTCTTTATCGTTGAGACGTTGGTTGGTTGGTTGCATGTCTCAAGATAACTTGTTGGAGCATAACTATCACTTAAGGAAGTTGTTGTACTATTGATCAAGAATACAAAACAAGCAGCAAGTCACAAAGTTGGGATGTTTACTTCATTCTTCAAGTTTGTCATATCGGATTATCTCCATATGTGGTCATTACTATTAGCCGTCAGAATATGTGAACGGTGTGTTTAACAAAGTCTTTAATGGATGAGATGTGATCAGCAATTCCCATGAGTTATTCGACGCCACAGAATGTTAATGGTACTTCACAGTCTAAGCAAAATCTTTCAAGAATCTTCTACGTCATTCTTGATTTTTTTAAGATGTTTGCTTATGACAAGAACTTCTCGTGTAAATGGTTGTACACACTTATGATGCTTCCGAAGGTTCGAAATCATCATGGGGGAGAAACGTGTACTTTGAAGTGTTACGGTCAACCTCCAGGGGAAAGTAGTGTATACTATTTGTCTTTGTATGGTTTGTGAAGTATTCTACATATGGGTAAAGAATTGTTGATGATTGTGTTGATGATGGAGAATGAACCGTTGTTGAACCGCTGCATGTTCCCCTAGATATTCACCGAAACCAAAGTTGTCATAACACATTCAAGCTGACATTGTTTACGGTTTTGTCTTGATTTTGTAAAATCCCGCGAAAGAATCTATTTCTCGGTTTAAATCATATACTTGTAAAATCCCGTGACAATGGAAACATCCTGTTAATAGTAAAGTGCATTTCCGGATCCATCTTACGGTTTAGTCTTGGTCTTGTAAAATCCCGCGAAAGAAACTATTTCTCGGTTTATGTCACACCCTCGCCGGAGGCGGAAACACAAGGTGTAACGGAAAGGAACATAAGCACAAGATAATAGAACATACCAACGTTAAGATTAAAAGAAATAGTATACCATTACAATACCAGTTTAGCCGACATCAGCAAATATATTACAAAGTTTAGATTCCAAAATATTGCGTTTTATTACATAACGATTTGTAGTGACAAGTGAAAACTTCATTATGCAAGACCTGGTAGAAAAAGCTTACTAACGATCACCTGAAATGCATGAGAGAAAAACGGGTCAACTATGAAAATAGTTGGTGAGTATACACGTTTCGTAAAATAAGAAAACTCGTAGGAAATATTCAAAGGTTTCGGTCATCGAAAATAGTCCACAAAGCAAAGGCATTGTAAATCCACTCAGTTCCAAGTTCCGCCTATACAAAACTTGCAACCTGTGTGTTCACAACCCACTGCCAAAAGTAGTATGTCTAATAGTTAAGTATAAGTGGTCATAATAGTTCACAATATAGTACCTCGTATATAATAATGTATGCCAGGCAAAGCCCCTAGAATAAATAATATGCGTCCCCGTAACATAGTGGACGAGAGGTTGGCCGACCTCTAATAGCGCTATCTATACTACCTACTAATAGGAGACTAACAATGCGAATGTACGAACATTACATCATACAACTATTAATATACAACCAAGAACACTCCGAACATGGGAGAATTTGCACTGCTCCGAACAAGGAAGACTTAGATTGAAAATGCTCCGTTCCCATAGGGAGGCATTCTGCTCCGGACCGGGGAGGCTTAAGGTTGCTCCGAACAAGGGAGACTTTGTACGCTCCACCAATAAGGCGAGACTTTTAGGGTCATAGCAAGTACAGTTCAATAAGATCAAACAAGTCATAGGTTCGTAATTATGTTTAAGGGTTTGATTCGAGTTCACAATTTCTAGTCAAACAAGTTAATAAAAGTAGTAATCAATTTAGCTCACGAATGGTTCATGCATTTCGCCCCAAAATATAGTAAAAACGGTAAAAAGTGGGATGTGATTACTCACCTGTTGCAATAGTTATGATGACAGAGTGGATGCACAGAAATGAGACGCAACACTCTAACCGCGACCTATTATAAATGATATGCTCTAATATAAGTCATGAATCGATGTCGTGCATGCAAACTCATATGATATCCATACCACTTGTACACTTTTGAAAATAAAGTTTATCGTCGAAAAATAATTTTATAACGTCTTGTCAATTTATAAATTACTTTACAAGTAGTTACGTTGAAACGATATCCTACGATAGTTATTTAGTGATTTATTGTGAAATTATAACTTTTCGTCGTAAAATAATGTCATTTGGCAATTTCATGAAAGTGACTAAACGGCCTCGAAAAGCTAGTCGTAAAATGGTGCACATCGAGTGTTAGGAAACAAACTCAACGGTTTTGGGAAGCTTGTATCATTATCTCAAAGTTTTAGCATTTAAGTTTTCATCCTAGAGATCTCGATCATGGAGAAAAATATAGGTTAAGTATGGTACTTGTGTCCGAAATATCGTTTAAGGGTGGGTTTCGGCAAAGTTTAAGGGACCGTATTTTATTCATTACAACTCCGCTTGACGAACGGTTGGACATTTTGGAAAATATGTTAGGCGAACTCACTTTTACTAGGAGACATCATGCTATAAAAAGTACTCCATCGATGTTAAAAACGACCCTCAACATGGTCCTTCGTGGCCGTAATATTTGTCTAATAGAAATATATTGGTTTTTCTTATATAATAAAGTTACGGCAACTTTGTTAAATCGCGTGTAATTTATTCGTTACAAGTCCGTTTCTTACGTTTTCTACATCCTTAGATTCGTATTAAAGTATACTAATATATTTTTAATAAGTCGACACATTTAATAATGCTTAAGCGTCATTATTGACTCGCAAAAAGTGATAGTAACATGCTGAAATTTCTGAAATTAATAGTTTTCGTCGCCTAACTTGAAAAATTCATAACTTCTTCGTTATAGCTCCGTTTTAATTCGTTCAAGCGGCCACGTTTTCGTTTTAAAGTATATTTTCTAAATATCTAGGCCAAAAAATTTTATCTACTGTCGAGATTTCCAGATTTCAAAAATAAGGACAGACCCTTTGGAAAACTTGTCGAAATGAGTTTTTCTCGCGCCAAACCTATTCTAACCAATTCAAAACAACTCCGAAGCTATTCAAATCCTACCATACACCTTCTTAGGGTGTCATGGGTTCCTAGACATCACCAAGAGTGTTTTATAACAAGGAGTAATTATAGGATGACATATATATATATATATATATATATATATATATATATATATATATATATATATATATATATATATATATATATCTTAAAAGCAATGAAAAAGTGGTATAAACATCATATGACTTGCATGTTTTCTCAAGTAAAATGAAATGACCATAAAAATAAATATGAAATATGATGATGAATATGGATGCTTACTAGTAAACTTGATGAGGTTTATGGACAATGGATATTTCCTAATCACCCAAGGTTTTTATTTCAAAACCTTAATAAAGAGTAAGACTAGAGTGATAAATTCTTGTCTAGAAAATATTTTGGATGCTCCTTCTTGGTCCTTAGTGGTTGCCGGTTCTAGAGAGAAGAGAGGAAGGAAATATGGTTTGGTCTTTTACTTTGGATAATATGAATGAATGTGTTAAGTGATTTAGTATATTGCATATACTAATGTAGATATTTAACAAAAGCAAATGACTCACCCCCCTTGTCGACAAGGGGGTGTTAGTCACCATTTAGATACATTTTATTTTAAGTGTAGTTTAGTGTAATTTAATTGAAGACTTGTGGTAAGTTGTGTACACATTTGAGTATTTAGGGTAGCGTTAGATAAAAATAAATTTTAACGGGTCAAGATAAAATATATTGAGGTCATAAAAATTATAAAAATACATTTCTTGCAAAAATTTGAGTGAAATAATAACTATCGTGTAGTATTTAATAGAAACGTTGTAATTATATAAATATAACAATTTATATACAAAATAAATTTAAAACACTGGGTAAACTAATAATATTATTTTTATAAATTTAATATGAGTATGAAAATATATTGGGATAATTTTTGAAAGTAACGGATCAATTGTTCAAAATAATTAATTACGCGATAGCGTTTATTTAATATAAAAATTACGCGTTTAATGTAAAATGCAAAATTATGCATGAACTAATATGATGATAATGATGCTAATGATATGTAGACTAAACCTAGTCTATATGAAATGTCCTTGATGATTGTTTATGAATTCGCAGCTACACCCCTAAGGTTACGCGAATTTAATACTTGTAAACCTAGTTTACAATATACGATGAAATAGTAAATGTGAGAAATGACCGGAAATTGAGAATTTTGACATTCTTCCCATGTCAGCGGAATCACGTCCTCGTGATTCAATTAATGATACTATAGTCCGAACCTCGACAAGGGTTCTAAAAATTCATGCTCGTGTATAGTCTAAATGATCATGTCAATGCTCATGCATATGGGTTCCTCATCCAACTAAATACATGCCCGATTAGATTTGATGAGGTAAACTTACCCAACACCGAACGTATCCCTCAAAAGACCTTTTGAGTAAAAACTTGACTCTTAGCTTGATTTTCGCAACTCATCAAACAAGAACTGTCACTAGATCAAGCTAGGAAACAAGTTGTTAGTATGATAGGATTCAACATCCTTGAATGAAGTCTTTTGAAAGATCCGTTCGTTCTTGGGTTTGCTTACACAAATCAAATCAACAACATAATTTATAACTAAATTCAATATCGATAGGTCTCAAATTAATCAATGTCGTGAACGTGGTAAAAATTGGAAGGAATTCAAAATCATGTTGTACAGAAATAAGGTAGTTGTTCGAAAGAATGTACCCGTTATGCGTTGCGGGCTTCCTCGGTACCCAGATAGAATGCTCGACCACGTGCGGGGGGAACTTCAATGTTCTGATCTTGTGGGCCTTCTATTGCCAACGCTAGGTTTGGACGATTACCTCCTTGATTGGGTGTTCTTTTCAACTTTGGACAGGTGTTCCGAAGGTGATCCAGACTTCCACACTCGTAACATGCTTTTCTTTGTCCTTGGTTCCCAGTCCTGTTTGAGCAATTCCGCGCGATGTGGCCCGTCTGTCCACATTTGTCGCACCTTGGGCAGTCTCCTGAGTGGTGATAGTTACATCGAGTGCACATAGGATGTGGACCTGCATATCTTTTGGGCCCTTGAGTTATTGCTTCGTAGTTTCTGGTTATTCGCTGCCTCTTGTTTTGCTGGTCCTGGTCTCGGCTTCCCTGGTGATCCTCTTGTCGCTTTCGTCCATTGTCGTTTGCTTTTGTTAGTTCTCCAGACCTGATCACATCATTTGTTAAGCGATACGCCATGCCCACAGCTTCTTGCAGAGTGGTTGGGTTCGACGAGGTGACGCCCCTCCTAATTTCCGGTATCAATCCCCATATATATCGGTCGATCAACTTCTCCACAGTGGAAACCATGTGAGGAACCATCCTAGTTAACTCGTGGAAACGGATCGTGTACTTGTCGACCTCTACTCCTACCATCAAGTGATTCCAAAATTCCGCTTCCAGCTTTTGCACTTCATCTTTTCTGCAGTACTCATCAGTTAGTAGTTTCTTAAATGCTTCCCAAGATAACAGATTTGCAGCCCCTCTTCCTCTAGTCTGCAATTGGTTGTTCCACCAGGTCAATGCTCGACCTTGTAGTAGACCAGCAGAGAACTCAACTTTGTTTCCTTCAGCACACTTCGTGATACTAAGTTTCGACTCAACATTCTCGAACCAGGTTAACAGTCCAATGGCACCCTCAGTACCATAAAATTCCATCGGCTTGCATGTCATGAAAGTCTTGTAGCTGCATCCATGACCAGTGTTTGAAGTACCTTCTCCGTTGTTGGTTCATCTAGCATCAAGGTGCGTCATAATTTGGCTGAGTAGATCCGCTATTCCAGTCGCGTTGTTGTTTGGATTGTCATTGTTGTTTGGGTTGCCGTTGTTGTTGACTCCTGAGTGTGTGTTTCTAGCAGCCATGATCCTGCAATGGACCAAAATATCGGGTTGAGTAAATGACACTCGGACGAAGGCAGATGAGGTTTAGAACGGTGGTATTGTGTTATAGTGATCGAAATATGACAGGAACAGAGACATGCTATGTCTAACAAGTCGAAAGATGGAAAAGAGAGGGTATAAATAAGATACGGTAATGTAGACGTGAACGTAAAAAGATGCTATGCATACCCACCCGACCAATGCAACTTCAGGTGACCAGACTCTAAAGACTCGACTAAACATGATTTAAAACTACCACTCTTATCATTGCAGGGTTCTTCATAAACTAGACATAGTTGATCAGGCTATGTATAATTTATGAGTAACGATGCAACGATAGAACTAGTTGACTCAGATGATGTTCGGTGTTTAATAAAACTTTATTCCGATTATAGCTGTGATTTTTATTTTTGAAAAATCGGCATTCTCTATAACCTTTGGCTCTGATACCAATCTGTCACACCCTCGCCGGAGGCGGAAACACGAGGTGTAACGGAAAGGAACATAAGCACAAGATAATAGAACATACCAACGTTAAGATTAAAAGAAATAGTATACCATTACAATACCAGTTTAGCCGACATCGGCAAATATATTAGAAAGTTTAGATTCCAAAATATTGCGTTTTATTACATAACGATTTGTAGTGACAAGTGAAAACTTCATTATGCAAGACCTGGTAGAAAAAGCTTAGTAACGATCACCTGAAATGCATGAGAGAAAAACGGGTCAACTATGAAAATAGTTGGTGAGTATACACGTTTCGTAAAATAAGAAAACTCGTAGGAAATATTCAAAGGTTTCGGTCATCGGAAATAGTCCACAAAGCAAAGGCATTGTAAATCCACTCAGTTCCAAGTTCCGCCCATACAAAACTAGCAACCTGTGTGTTCACAACCCACTGCCAAAAGTAGTATGTCTAATAGTCAAGTATAAGTGGTCATAATAGTTCACAATATAGTACCTCGTATATAATAATGTATGCCAAGCAAAGCCCCTAGAATAAATAATATGCGTCCCGTAACATAGTGGACGAGAGGTTGGCCGACCTCTAATAGCGCTATCCATACTACCTACTAATAGGAGACTAACAATGCGAATGTACGAACAGTACATCATACAACTATTAATATACAACCAAGAACACTCCGAACATGGGAGAATTTGCACTGCTCCGAACAAGGAAGACTTAGATTGAAAATGCTCCTTTCCCATAGGGAGACATTCTGCTCCTGACCGGGGAGGCTTAAGGTTGCTCCGAACAAGGGAGACTTTGTACGCTCCACCAATAAGGCGAGACTTTTAGGGTCATAGCAAGTACAGTTCAATAAGATCAAACAAGTCATAGGTTCGTAATTATGTTTAAGGGTTTGATTCGAGTTCACAATTTCTAGTCAAACAAGTTAATAAAAGTAGTAATCAATTTAGCTCACGAATGGTTCATGCATTTCGCCCCAAAATATAGTAAAAACGGTAAAAAGTGGGATGTGATTACTCACCTGTTGCAATACTTATGATGACAGAGTGGATGCACAGAAATGAGACGCAACACTCTAACCGCGACCTATTATAAATGATATGCTCTAATATAAGTCATGAATCAATGTCGTGCATGCAAACTCATATGATATCCATACCACTTGTACACTTTTGAAAATAAAGTTTATCGTCGAAAAATAATCTTATAACGTCTTGTCAATTTATAAATTACTTTACAAGTAGTTACGTTGAAACGATATCCTACGATAGTTATTTAGTGATTTATTGTGAAATTATAACTTTTCGTCGTAAAATAATGTCATTTGGCAATTTCATGAAAGTGACTAAACGACCTCGAAAAGGTAGTCGTAAAATGGTGCACATCGAGTGTTAGGAAACAAACTCAACGGTTTTGGGAAGCTTGTATCATTATCTCAAAGTTTTAGCATTTAAGTTTTCATCCTAGAGATCTTGATCATGGAGAAAAATATAGGTTAAGTATGGTACTTGTGTCCGAAATATCGTTTAAGGGTGGGTTTCGGCAAAGTTTAAGGGACCGTATTTTATTCATTACAACTCCGCTTGACGAACGGTTGGACATTTTGGAAAATATGTTAGACGAACCTACTTTTACTAGGAGACATCATGTTATAAAAAGTACTCCATCGATGTTAAAAACGACCCTCAACATGGTCCTTCGTGGCCGTAATATTTGTCTAATAGAAATATATTGGTTTTTCTTATATAATAAAGTTACGGCAACTTTGTTAAATCGCGTGTAATTTATTCGTTACAAGTCCGTTTCCTACGTTTTCTACATCCTTAGATTCGTATTAAAGTATACTAATATATTTTTGATAAGTCGACACATTTAATAACGCTTAAGCCTCATTTTTGACTCGCAAAAAGTGATAGTACATGCTGAAATTTCTGAAATTAATAGTTTTCGTCGCCTAACTTGAAAAATTCATAACTTCTTCGTTATAGCTCCGTTTTAATCCGTTCAAGCGGCCACGTTTTCGTTTTAAAGTGTATTTTCTAAATATCTAGGCCAAAAATTTTTATCTACTGTCGAGATTTCCAGATTTCAAAAATAAGGACAGACCCTTTGGAAAACTTGTCGAAATGAGTTTTTCTCGCGCCAAACCTATTCTAACCAATTCAAAACAACTCCGAAGCTATTCAAATCCTACCATACACCTTCTTAGGGTGTCATGGGTTCCTAGACATCACCAAGAGTGATTTATAACAAAGAGTAATTATAGGATGACATATATATATATATATATATATATATATATATATATATATATATATATATATATATATATATATATATATATATATATATATATATATATATATATATATATATATATATATCTCTTAAAAGCAATGAAAAAGTGGTATAAACATCATATGACTTGCATGTTTTCTCAAGTAAAATGAAATGACCATAAAAATAAATATGAAATATGATGATGAATATGGATGCTTACTAGTAAACTTGATGAGGTTTATGGACAATGGATATTTCCTAATCACCTAAGGTTTTTATTTCAAAACCTTAATAAAGAGTGAGACTAGAGTGATAAATTCTTGTCTAGAAAATATTTTGGATGCTCCTTCTTGGTCCTTAGTGGTTGCCGGTTCTAGAGAGAAGAGAGGAAGGAAATATGGTTTGGTCTTTTACTTTGGATAATATGAATGAATGTGTTAAGTGATTTAGTATATTGCATATACTAATGTAGATATTTAACAAAAGCAAATGACTCACCCCCCTTGTCGACAAGGGGGTGTTAGTCACCATTTAGATACATTTTTTTTAAGTGTAGTTTAGTGTAATTTAATTGAAGACTTGTGGTAAGTTGTGTACACATTTGAGTATTTAGGGTAGCGTTAGATAAAAATAAATTTTAACGGGTCAAGATAAAATATATTGAGGTCATAAAAATTATAAAAATACATTTCTTGCAAAAATTTGAGTGAAATAATAACTATCGTGTATTATTTAATAGAAACGTCGTAATTATATAAATATAACAATTGATATACAAAATAAATTTAAAACACTAGGTAAACTAATAATATTATTTTTATAAACTTAATATGAGTATAAAAATATATTGGGATAATTTTTGAAAGTAACGGATCAATTGTTCAAAATAATTAATTACGCGATAGCGTTTATTTAATATAAAAATTACGCGTTTAATGTAAAATGCAAAATCATGCATGAACTAATATGATGATAATGATGCTAATGATATGTAGACTAAACCTAGTCTATATGAAATGTCCTTGATGATTGTTTATGAATTCGCAGCTACACCCCTAAGGTTACGCGAATTTAATACTTGTAAACCTAGTTTACAATATACAATGAAATAGTAAATGTGAGAAATGACCGGAAATTGAGAATTGTGACAGTTTAAACCATAGAATTATAAAATCCCGTAATGATGGAACCATCCTGAAGAAAGGAAAGTGTATTTCGGGATCTTATATGATGCTGGTGCTACGGTTTCTGCTTCGAAGAAGGGATAAAAGGGTATACTTCATGAATTGGGTGTTTGTTTGGATTGTCCTCATGGCAGTTTGGCTATTACAAGGTTTTACGGGGTTATGTGCTTTTAACCATGGTCGGGATGAAACCATTATCATAGTTCACTTAAAACGTAAAAGGAGGCTAGATTTAAGCTTTTAACCACAAGATGTGACAACGGCGTTAATTCAGTATTATTTAATTAAGGTTGAAGTAAAATATCACGGGCGAGTGTACTTAGTATCTGAAGGTATCGAGGATGGTTGGATGAAGATTCTTCTAGATCCTTGTTCAAACTTTTAATATTTTCAAAAACGAAGACTTGGAAATCTAGTTATTTTTGGGTGACTTTTCCTTTTCTTTTACCACTTGAGGGAATTGGGCTCTTACCACCACAAAATAACTATCACTTTAAGGAGTTACGTTGTAGTGCTCAGTGTCACATTTAATTGTGGATTTTCAAGAGGTGATGTACGTCTTATACTTGATGGTTGGTTGGATGAAGAGTATAGAGTACTTAGAGATTCAATGGTGGATGAATTCTCGGCACCGCTCTTTGTTACATATGTGCAAGTTTAAGTCACGAGTTCGGGTTAGTTTACTTCAAGGTCAAATTCGTCATATTGGGGTTTCTCCATCAGTTGTCACGACAAAGAGCCTACTGAATGATAATGGGGTTGATTATAAGTTTGCCAAGAGTAAATGAAAAGAGAGAGATTATGACGTTTGAACACAACAGTTCAAGCCTCGTACTCCAAAGAAAAGAAAAGTGTACGCGTGAGTGCGCTTTATCTTCTGAAGAAGAGAAATCTTCTTATTTATGACCATTCTCGTCAACATGCTTCATACTTTTTCCACGCGCGTTCAGTTATCAAGTGAATCGGACTACTGTTGATTGTTTTCTTATTCCACTTTCTCAATTATAATGACGATGGCGACATCATATGCTACTTTTGAGGGGGCGAAGTGTGAATAGACTACATTTGTTGAAGATATTCACTAGTTTCATCAAGAATGGCAACTCCGTATGTAATTCTTGAGGGGGAGAAGAAGTGTGAATTTACAGCATGTTGATTAACGTCAGAGTATAAATGGTCATACGGCTACTAACTCATGTAAGAACCGAGCTTCTCCTTATCGGATCATCTTTACATGGAGTTTCTTCTAAGATCCGTTGGTTGACATCTTCACACGGACTGATGAGTTTAATGACAAAGTGCTTCTAGTTGCGGGGCTGATTTCCTTGATGAACATCTTTCTGTTCTTGTTTGATTGGGAGGGATTTGAATTAAGGGGATTTGCTATTTACAAGTTAACGGGAATGCATTTGGTGTGAACAAGATGTTAATTGTCTATTTATCCATTCGGACAATCTTGAAGAAGGTCAAGTCTACAGTCTGTTCTACATTTTCTGCTACATGTTAGAAGACTGAAGACGAATTGCATTTAACGATCTAAAGACTTCTTCTTATTTCGGGCACTCATCATAAAGATTGTCGTTTTAGGGGAGAGCACTAATTGGGAGAGAGTGAAAAGTCAAGATTCAATCCCTAATTAGATTTGCTCACGTAATTCTTCAGCAAGTTGATTCTCATAGATACATCTGAGCTTATGATGTTCTTCTCAATAGATTTCGAGTTTATGGGCTTACAATGTGTTGCTGATTCTGAAGTATCAAAACCAGCAAGGGGGAAGGAGACACGCATCTAAACGCGAGTAATCTTGATGAACTTAATACTTCTAAGTGATTGAAGATATCCTGGGAAGACAAATGTCATTACCGTAGAGAAACTCAAGGTTTGACTCATGGCGTTTAGTGTTCTTATTCCAACTATGTGGAGGAAGAGATGGAAGAGTTAGTTTCTAAAGATAAAAGAGGTACAAAAGTGTGTGATGATTTTGATGTTATCGCAATCATCAGGGGAGAGAGATTGTGTACATTCGGGATGCTCAGCTGTTTCACTTAAGAGCTTAATCAGTGATTCAGAGATATAATCACTTATTCCGGAGTTGACATCCACAGAGATAATCAGTGATTCGGCCTGCTACTTCAATGTTATCGGTTATTCTCTCTTTGGTCATTCAGGTACTTCGGGTTCTTGAGCTTCATACACATTCTTCAGGCGAGAGAAACATCGGGGTTATTCTTTGGATATTGGACTTAATCTGATACTTCGATGTGTTAGGATTTAGTAAATCCAGTCATTAAAGTGTCGGTCACCTCAAGTATATGTAATCGTTAGAAAGCTCGTAGTCGTAGTTATTTAAAGTTAAACAGTATTTAGTTAAGTAACACCGTGGAGGACGGACGGGTCTTTACCCACTGTATGCCTGATCCATAGCCCGTAGGTGGCGTTTTATGTAAGACTATAAATACTCTCTACCTCCCAAGGTAGAGAGTTGGAGCTCATAATAATACTTTCATTTTCTCTCACTAAGTTCCCAAACCTCTAACTCTTTCTCTCTCTAAAACCTTGAATTAAACGCCTACTTGTAATCATGGTTTGATGTGTTTGTGAAATCCAATATGTTACAATTGGTATCAAGAGCCATGGTTTGATCATCTCTCTTACATATCCTTGGATTGATAGTGGTTTTATATGGTTTTTGAGTTTGAAAAAGTTTAGCGGTTTTTGCATCATTTGGATCATCTCGTGTTAAAGTTTGAATTTTTAGTGTACTTTTGTGTTTAGAATCATTGTAAGTGCTTGGGTTTTGACTTGGAAAGCGTGAATCACTGTGGTTGAGCTTGTTTTGGATTAAAAAGTGTGGTTTTGAAGTTTTTCAACTTAGCGACTTGTGTCTAGGAGTGTTTTTCTTCGTAGCGACTTGGTTTAGTAATTTCCAGCGAGTTGTAGTTTAAGTCGTAGCGACTTGTCTATTTAGACAAGCCGACAAACAGTACAAGTTAGTGGAGGTTCCACTCCGGCTAGCGACTTGGTTGGGTTAGCGACTTGTCTTTATTCTTCTAGCGACTTGTCCTTATTGTTCTTAGCGAGTTGACTGTTAGCGACTTGGATACTTAGCGAGTTGCTCTTTAGTGACTTGTCTGCTTAGTGACTTGGGTATTAGCGACTTGTGTTCAGCGACTTGTGCTTAGCGACTTGATTCACAGCGACTTGAGGTTTAGCGAGTTGCTACTTAGCGACTTGGTACTTAGCGACTTGGTTCAAGGATTATAGCGACTTGGTTGATTTTTGTTTCTAATACGGTTTTCTCTTGATTTAGTAAAATCCCGTGAAAGAATCTATTTCCCGGTTTAATCATAGAGTTATAAAATCCCGTGAAATCTGTAAACATGTCTACCAACGTGCCTATAATCATCTCTACTGTAGCTGAGGACGTTCAAGCAGCTGGTTCAGATACTCGTCCACCCATGCTTGGCAGAACTGACTACGACTCATGGGCTCAACGAATCATATTGTACTGTCTAGGAAAGGAAAATGGAGTCAGCATTCTCAAGTCAATTGATGAAGGACCTTATCATATTGAGACTACAAGAGACATAATTGATACTGCTGCAGATGGAACTATGATCTTTGGATTGGACAGACCAAAGACGTATGATGAGCTCAGTGATAAGGAGAAAAAGAGATTCGATGCTGATATCAGGGCTTTAAACATTATACTTCAGGGTCTTCCAAAAGATATCTACAAGCTTATCAATCACAACACTGAAGCCAAGGCTGTTTGGGATAATGTCAAGATGCTTCTCTCAGGTTCTGAATTAACTAAGGAAGACAGAGAATCACAACTGTATGATGAATTTGAGCACTTTAAGATGAAACCAGAAGAGAGTGTCTATGAATATTATGTGAGATTTCACAAGCTTGTGAATGACATGAGAAATATCAAAATGACCATGCCAAATATTCATCTGAAGTCAAAGTTTGTGAACAACATGAATCCTGAATGGCATAAATTTGTCACCTCTGTGAAGCTAACCAAAGGTCTTAAGAACACCAACTATGAGCAATGTATGCCTTCCTGCTTCAGAATGAGAGACATGCTATGTTTGAGCGAATGATTATTGATCAGTTCAAAGCTAAACAGGGAGAATCAAGCTCATCAAATGATTCAACAGCCTTTTACACCAATGTTGGAATTACCACCAAAGCTTCTCAAGTCATACCCACGGGTAATGGTAATTACACACTCATTCCTGATCCAGCATATAAGCCCGCAGACTCAAACACACTCATGGAAAACTTCATCAATCAACCGTCTCTCATGGTTAGTCAAAACATGAATTCTCTCCCACACACTAACAATAACCTCAGAACAACATCCAATCCACACAATCAAGCTACTGTCAGAGATGGGAAGGTTATGGTGCCCAGTTCAAGAAAGGCAGTATGAACAAGGAAGAGGTGGAGTTGGTAGAGGATATGTGGCAAATCAGAATCGTGGAAGGAATCCAAATTAGGGACAAGAAAATCCAATTAAATGCTACAACTGTGGTGGTGAGGGACATATTGCAAGGAACTGCACATCTCCAAAACGTCCACAGAATGCAGAATACTTCAGAGATAAGATGCTGCTTGTGCAAGCTCAGGATAATGGAGCAGCTTTGGATGAAGAGGAGTTGCTGTTTCTTGCAGAAGGAAATGCCAAAACCTATGATGCTGATGTGGATGAACAGCCAATCTAGGAGATAGGTCACAATCATCAAAATGCCTTTCAAGTAGCTGACTGTGATGCATTTGACTCTGATGTCGATGATGAACCTACAACCCAGACAATCTTCATGGCTAGCATATCACCTATGGTCTCTCCAAAGGTCTCATCACAAAAAAAAGCTGGTCCATCCAAAGAATCAATCATCTCAGAGGTATTGAAACTATACGATAAAGTTGGTGAGCAAAAGATGCATAATAAAGTACAATCTCTTGAAACTTATGAATCAGATATTGAAAATGAGGGTAATAGTAATATTGTCCCTTATGATCAATATGATACAAAGTGAAAGTGAGATTGTACCAAGTAATGTATCTTCTGCAGTCAATGATGACTATGTTTTTGATGAATACACTGCATGTGCCCCTGATGATTCTGTTATCTCTGAACTGAATGCCTATAAAGAACAAGTTGCTATTTATGAACAGCGTGCTAAGTTTGAGTTAACTACCCGTGAGCAGGAAATGGATGACCAAATGCGTACAATCATTAGAAAAAGTAATTTTAGAGAAGAAGTGTTAAAACAAGAGTTAAATTCCTTACAAGAAAAGCTTTCTAAAACTGTTAAGCAAAAGCAAGAACTTCAAGATAATGTTAAAGTGCTTAAACAAGAATTTAATGCTAAGGAATCAAAACTTTTGAATGATTTTTCCAATCTAAAAACTTTGAAAAACAAGCTTGAAAATAAGTTGTACGTACAAGGGAATACCATTCAGACTGCTCACTTGATCACTAAACATAGAGTCTTAAGCGATAAGTATAGCATTCCCCTTGTTGAGGAACCAAATCCCGAGGTAGTTAAAAAGGCTGGAGCTGCTCATAAGGTACTATATGATGGTAATGAGATTCTTAAGCCTAGGCAAACACCATCATGTGTTGGTTGCACGGAAGAGGATAGAAAATTAGATGATGCCTCTAGGGAGAAAATGAATAAGACGCTTAACAATCCTGCGTGTAAAAAGGAAAACATAATGTTAGGAATTAGAAAATTCCATAGTGAAGTATCGGTCACCCCAAATATAATCTAGCATAAGTTAGCTCGTAGACATTACGTTATTTACTAGTTATTTAGTTAGTTATTTAGTTTAGTGCAACACCCTGGAGGAAGGACGGGTCTTTACCCACTGTATGCCTGATCCACAGTCCAAAGGAGGACATTTATTATGTAACTATAAATACCCTCTACCTCCCAAGGTAGAGGGTTGGACCTTTCAATCTAACCTTCTTTCTTTTGTTACTTTCTCTTTCTAGAAAGGCTCCCACACTACTTTCTCTCTCTAAAATCTCTTGCACAATTCGATCCATATATTGAATGTATTATGTGTTTGTGAAATCCAATATCTTACAATTGGTATGAAGAGCTATGGTTTGATCACTCATCTTTCATGCTCTTTGTTTTGGTGGATTTCATAAGGCTTTTGGGGTTAAAAGTGTTTATAAGAGTTTGAATCATTTGGTTAATTTCTAGTGTTAAAGTTTGAATTTTGATTGTACTTTTGTGTTTAGAATCATTATATGTGTTTAGGTTTTGATTTGGAAGGCTTGAATCATCGTGGTTGGGTTATTTTTGGATTGAAAAGTGGTTTTTTTTTAATGTTTATTGGATGCGAGTTGAGACACGTTAAGCATTTCTTGGATGCGAGTTGTGGTTATTTTCATCAAAGCGAGTTGCCTAAGCGAGTTGTCTGCTAAGCGAGTTGCCTATGCGACTTGTCCAGATTCAACATATCTAAAGCAAGTTGCCTAAGCGAGTTGCCTAAGCGAGATGCCTAAGAGAGTTGCCTATGCGAGTTGTCTGCTTGCTTATTGAAGCGAGTTGTCTTATGCGAGTTGCCCACATATGCGAGTTGTCTGCTTGCTTATTGAAGCGAGTTGTCTTATGCGAGTTGCCCACATAAGCGAGTTGTCTGCTTGCTTATTGAAGCGAGTTGTTCTATGCGAGTTGCCCACATATGCGAGTTGTCTGCTTGCTTATTGAAGCGAGTTGTCTTATGCGAGTTATCTGTTAAGCGACTTGTCAAGGACTGTGATTTGTCAATTCGTGCGATGTGTCTCTAAACCTAACATACAAAACCCTTGTTTTCAAACCCTAATTTTCTGAAACAGGGGGTATATATAAAGAATTAGGGAACATCACAAACTCAACCACAACACCAATTGATCTTCACTTCCTTATCATCTTCTAGTTCCTTTACTACATTCTACTTCTCACCTTCTTACGGTTTAGTCTTGATTTTAGTAAAATCCCGCGAAAGATTCTATTTATCGGTTTAAATCACAGACTTGTAAAATCCCGTGTACACACCAACATCATGTCTTACACTCCTGATTCAGTAATTTCAGAAGTACTCAAACTGTATGATGCTGTTGACAACCAGGAGAATATTAGTTATACTGAACGGTTAAAGATGATGGAATCAATTAATGAGGATGTGAGATCTCCGTATTTAGAATCTAAAGAGACAGAAATGCTCCAGTCAAGGTTACAGAATGCTCTTGCAAAGGGTAAGGAAAGTTGCATTGAACCTTATCGACAACTTCATTCACACCTCATGTTACTTAGAATTGATGACAAATACACAATAGGAATTAAACGATCATGTATTACACTCTTTCGTCACGAATTATCATCGATTACTGGCACATTGTTCTTGAACTTGGAACAATTAGAACAACAACTTAATAGGAAAAAGGTTCAAGAAGCCAGTTCTAAAGCTGCACTTCAGGTGATCAACAAACAACTTCAGTCATTCATCAAAAGGGAATACACTTCAGATTATGATTATCTGATGACTGAAATGTGCTTTAAGAATCACACTGGGATGGAAGCTAATGTGTTCAGAGAGACATTAATCCAACTCATGGATAATGTGGAGAAGTATATTGAGGAAGTTATTCAGAATGATGAAAAAGTGGATGAGTGTCGGGTACAGTTGAGAGATAGTTGTGATGAGTTGGGTAATGTATCAGTTGAAAGATCGGATGTTGCTGAATGCAGAATAACATAGACAACAAAGAATGATGCAACAAATTGTTCAGTAATTCATGTCAGACAAGATGTGGATACAGTAATCAGAAAGGTGAATGAATGTCAAGTGCAATCAATAAATTGTAGTGTTGAGACCAGTAAGGCATCGGGTGATGGATCAGTTGACACTGAATACAGAGGCTTAGAGACAGATAAGCTTGAAATAACCAGTAGTTCAGTGACTCATGTTACACATGATGTGGATGCAAATATCAGACCGACAAATGAACATGTGTCATGTGATGAGGTACCCTTAACTATTCAACATAGTGTATCTGCTAATGTACCTAAACAAAATGATCTTAATACTGAACATGATTCTGATATATGTTCCTTGGTTGAGGCTGAGACTAAAAAATTCAAAACAAATGATATGGTTGTTAAAAAGGCTTTTGATGAACTTTCAAACAAATTCTCAAAACTTGAAAAACATTGCATTTCTCTTGAAATTGCAATACAAAGAAAGGAGGAAAGTGTTCAACTTAACAAACCATGCATAAATCCGGAACTTCCTGAATTCCGTGAACTTTTTGAAATAAATGATTTAAAAGCTTAGCTTCAAGCCAAAAACTCGACTATCAACAATTTGAAGAAACATATTTCTGGTATGCATGTGAAAAGTAATTTGGTTACAAGTAATTCTGATGTTAATGTTATTTATGATATTCAAATGAGAAATGATGAATTAGCAGTTTGTGTGGCCAAATTACTAAAGGAAAATGAGTCTTTGAGAAAGCATCACATAGAACTAAGTGACTCTGTCAAAGAAGCTAGAACTAAGGCAATGGAACAAACAAATTCTTTGATAGCAAAAATTGATGAACTCAAAGCTCAACTTCAGGAAAAGAGTTTCGCTATCGTTGCCTTAAAAAATGAGCTTAGGAAAACTGTAGGGAAAAGTGTGAACACTAAGTTTACAAAACCATCAACCTTGGGGAAACCAGTTTCTCGTCCCATTAGAAACCGGTCCATTGTTAGGCAGCCTACTGCGTTTATATCCGAAAGACCAAAATTTTCAAAAACACGGTTTGCCTCCCAAGTTGATGCGACAAAAGTTTTGTCAAAATCAGTCACTTCACCTAAGTTATCTAAGAATAATGCTTCTACTCCCAACACCTGTAGGAATAGTTCGAAAACAGTGTCAAAACCAAGCATTAAAACCCAGAATTCATATGATATGAATGACTTGTGGAAGAACTATTATCTAGAAGAAGCTAGGAAAAAGGCATAGATTCGAAAAGACGGAATTTTAGGTGCAAGACCTAGGGTGATGCATTCCACGAGATTTCAAGGCACTGCTAGTAGTAGTAAACCATTATCTAGGAACTCTCAAAAGACTAGGGGTTGACTTGCATCTAAGAGTAGTTATATGAAGAAGAATGCTAAGCATGTAGAAAATGAAACTATAAATTCTGAGTCTTTTCCGAATAAGAAACATTTTCCTAATTCTCATGCTAAGGTACAATCCACTAAGACTACCCTCATGGCTAAGGTTCAACATGTTATGAAGCAAAACAAGTCCAAAACTTCGCCTAGATGGATCCCAACTGCTAAATATTTGGAGTGTAGGAATAACGATAAGTCTTCCACTATGCATAAGAATGTCACCAATCCTAGACCTTGCCATAAGTGGATTCTGTTTGGTAAAATGTTTAAGGATGTTGGACTTAGGTGGATGCCTACCGGAAAGCTGTTTATCGATGACAAAATCAAGGTTGACTGTGAAACCCCAAAGGGTTTGGATACTAATGTCACTAACCAAAATATATGCAATCAAGTTTGTAATATTAGTGCAGGTAGTCCTTACTCAGTTGCAGATACTTTGATCCTTCACTACATGGACTGGCTTAAAGTATGGATTACAAATGGATTGATATCTCATAACTCACGGGTTCAAGTAACTTAATCTTGATATTCATTCGGCTATGACGTCTATTCACATCAGTTCAGGCCTAGTTCTTCATCACTATGGCGTCTGCAGATAACACTTCAGGCCCCGTTCCTCAAAGAAAAGAAAGGTGTACGCTTCAGTGCACTTTATCTTCAGAAGAAGAGAAATCTTCATGCTTATGACCATTCTCAACGACATTCTTCATCAACAAGCTTCATGTTTCTCCCATGCTCATTCAGTCATCAAGTGGATCTACGTTCATTGGTGTATATTCTTATTCACTTGCTCAATCAAAAATGGCAACTTAGGATGCAATCTCCTCCAACGCTTAATGTTTCACTTACTAAGGATTAATGGGATTTATTGTTTGGGATTCATTGTTTCAAGATATGTTTGATGAGTATTTCCAACCACTAGCGAACGTTGATCATCCAAGAAGTACTACTCAGACTACTCAAGAATCCCAATCTCCAGTTATTCCTCAAGGCGTTAATAATAACTATCATAATATTGCAGTTGCACTCATGAATAATGATCCGCTCTTTGGTATTCCATTACCAAATCTTCATGGATTATTGTTCATGAATAATGATCCGCTCTTTGGTATTCCTTTGCCAAATCTTCACGGATTATTGTTCCTTCCAATGTACACTCTCTAAATCAACCAAATGAACATTGAATATAATGACTACCTCATCCGCTCGAAGTTATTGGTGAATCTTCCAGATCAGTCTCTACATGTATACTTTTAGGAAGAATGCATTGATGTTGAGGAATCATTTGTTTCGGTTCATTCAGTGGGTCAATGTACATTCGCTTTTATGTTTATTCACGTGTTGGGCATTTGACACAAGTTTATTACTTCGGAGTTAATCATTTATCACTTATTTGAGATTGAAGTTGACTTTCACAAAGGCGTGTTCTTATTTGATAACTTGCTCGGGCTTTTGAATTTGAGTTGAAGACTTGGTTTATCTAGTTACCAGCAGTCGGGGTGGATGCTTGAAGACCTGGTTAACTATCACCATTAGGAGTTACATTGTTTTACTCAGTATCACATGCAGATGACGGTGTGGATAATCGCAAGAGGTGTTAATGTCTCATACTTTGTTTGAGTAGTGAGTACTTAGAGATTTGCTTGAAGCATAAATTCTCTACATCGTTCTTCCAACTTTAGTGCAAGCATAAGTCACAAGCCTGCGGGAAAATTCTACTTCAGTTTAAAGTTTGGTATATCGGGTTTGCTTCATCAGTGGTCACTTCAAATTGTCTTCATTTGGGTTGGTTAAGATAGTCGGAGAGAGCTTCTGTAGCAGTTGATTCTCACAAGATTCATTGAGCTAATTTTGTTCTTCTCAATTTTATGTTATTATGGTTTCATGTGCTAATTTTGCGGGGGAGAAGTGTGAATAGAATACATTTGGATGATAATCACTTGTTTAATCAAGAATGGCATCTCCGTATGCAATTCTTGAGAGGGAGAAGAAGTGTGAATTTTTTGCATGGTTGACTGGTATTTGAGAATATATGGTCAAACGGCTCCTAACTCATGTAAGAACCGAGATTTTTCTTATCGGATCATCTTCACATGTAGTTTCTTCTAAGAGCCGTTAGTTGACATCTTCACACGGGCTGATATGATTAAATGACAAAGTGCTTCTAGTTGCTGGGCTAATTTCTTTGATGAACATATTTCTGTTCTTGTTTGATTGGGAGGGATTTTAATTAAGAGGATTTGCTATTTACAAGTTAACAGGAATGCCTTTGGTGTGAAGAAGATGTTAAATGTCTATTTCCCCATTCGGACAATCTTGAAGAAGGTCGAGTCTACAGTCTGTTCTACATTTTCTGCTACATGTTAGAAGGCTAAAGACGAATTGCATTTGATGATCTAAAGACTTCTTCTTAATCCGGGCTGAAAAGAACACTTGAAAATCTTCGTCAGTTTAGGGGAGAGCACTAATTGGAGGAGATTGAAAAGCCAAATTTAATCCCCAATTAGACTTGCTCATATTCTTCAGCAAGTTGATTCTCACAGATACATCTGAGCTTATGATGTTCTTCTCAACAGATTTCTAGTATACGGGCTTATTATGTGTTGCTGATTCTGAATCATCAAAACCAGAAAGGGGGAAGGAGACACGCATCTAAACGCGAGTAAACATTGATGAACTTAATACTTCTAAGTAATTGAAGATATCCCGGGAAGACTAATGTCATTACCTCAGAGCAACTCAAGGTTTGACTCATGGCATTTAGTGCTCTTATTCCAACTATGTGGGGGAAGAGATGGAAAAGTTAGTTTCTGAAGGTAAAAGAGGTACGCAAGTATGACATATTCAGGGGAGAAAAATGTGAACATTGGGGAGGTGTTTTCATTCCCCTCATGATGTATATTCAGGAGAGCTCTTGGGTATTGGTGTACTTTCGGTTCTTGAGCTTCATACATGATCATCAGGGAAGAAAAATGTGAACATGGGGAGGTGTTTTCATTCCCCTCATGATGTGTATTAGGGAGAGTTCTTGAGCATTATACAAAGAGGCTAATTGCATCAATTCATCTACTTGATGGAATTGTTCTCTTGACACCTTTTGGAATGGATTGCTTCAGACTTCAGTGGAAAAGGAATTTGAGAAGATTATTCAAATGTGGGATGATACTTTGCTGTTGTTCTATTGGATGATATAACCTCGAACGAAGAATCATGGTGATTATTCTTAAAGGAGCACCAGGATCGATGATAATGGTGTGCTTCTTTGTGTACCTGGCTAATGGAAGATTGAGAGAAATCTTTGAATCTGCTCAGCCAAAGGATTTTCGGTATAGGGGAAGCTGCCAAAGTCTCACATTCTTAAGGGCTCAATTTCTTCTTTTCAAGGGCCTCGGAAGCTTTGGTGGTGGATGTTTAAGAGATGACGATTTCTATCTTCTACAATGGGGTTGTTCGATATCCTTATCTCGGTACTCGTATCATCATCTTCTTAATCTATATCATCTTATCTATCTTTGTTTATATCTATCTGAAAAACAAAATACAAAATTATAAAACCAACAAAATCAAAATAGAAAATTATAAAATCTTCAAAAACCCATAAAAATTAGAAAACTTAAAAATACCAAAAATATGTTTTTCTCAAGACATGTCTTCTGGTATCGATAACATCTACGGTCTTAGAAATGTCATTCAATAATGGAACGGGACCATAGATGAAGTTCGAGCAGGAGGTGTAAATATTCTTTTCAAAACATGTCTCAAAATATGGCTTACAGTTATTTCAGACTGTAACCCGGGCTTTAAATGATGGCTTACAGTTTCTTCAGACTGTAACCCGTGCTTATAACTATGGTTTGCTATTATTTTTGATAGCTACCCGTTCTTCAAGAAAGGAAAGTGTTGCGCTAAACCATCTTTCAAAATTCATGCACTTATCCTAAAAACAAATTTGAGGAAAGTATGTCGAAGGAGTGCTGTTCCTACAAAAATGTTTTTCCTTCTAAAATTCTTCAGAAAAATATTTGCTGTTTTCAAAAATGGTGGTAAATGAGTTGCTTGAAAATCAATCAGAATCAAGTTTTTATAAAATTGCAAAAACTCAATCAATGACTTCAGCGCTTTTAAAACTTTTCAAGAAAAAGAGTCATTGATTGAGGGGGAGAATATTTTTCATATTTACATCATCTAACGGGCTTTCTTAATCATCCTACGTGCTTATCTGAAAAATATAATTGCCTATGTTGAAGGACTAGGTTTCTAGGATGTGACTGTTAGGTTTAGATGATTATAGATTGATGAACATATAATTCCCATGCCCATGTATGAACTGATTGATATGTTGGATTGACTTTTATTAGTCGATTGCTGTTTGGGTGTTGTCGACCACCGTATATCTGTTTGTATGTTTACTAACACATGCAGATATCATGGTTCATAAGAATGTTCCCGATCCGGATCCCACAAAATATGTTGATTGGATGCCGAAAGGAAAGGGTAACTATATCTTGGGGTGACAAATGAAGAAACGGAGCTTAATTTGACTTCTATGGAGAGTTGGCATAAATGCAATGTTAGAGGTCTCATTGCATCAGCAGATGGTTTTCTTCATCATCAAATGAAGAAACAGAGCTTAATTGGACCTCTATGAAGAGTTGGCATGGAAAAATGCAACGAAAGAAGTCTCATTGCATCTGTAGATGGTTTTCTTCCAAACCCTACAACAACAACAACAAAAGCAGCTTAACCACCTAATGTATCTTTGTGCAGGGATACCATTTTTCTAAAAACTTTGAATAAAATTGTTTTGAAAATGGAAAAATATTGTTTTGAAAATAAATTGGACTAAATTTTGAAAATCACCGGACTTCTTTTTATCAAAACCTAAGTCACTCAATTATCGACTTCGGTCATCGATTGAGGGGGAGAGTGATTTAAAATAAAATATTTTCAAACGATATTTCTTCATAAAAATTCCGGTTTGTACGTTAAAATGTGGTGATCTAAAGATTTAATGTTATGTCATGGTATGATTTTCTTTAAAACTCAAAGATCTGTCAAAATGAAATTTTTTCTGTTCTTGTTTAATTGTAAAATTGTTTTATTTTACTTAAAGATCTCTTAAAACAATCATACCTGACACTAACATTCTTTAATGTCTTAAATTGGTCCTTATCTGTCATTTTTCAAAATTAAATCTTGCTACGTCTTTCCCCAAACTTTTCTAAATGATTTTAATCAATTGGGATCACAAATCTCAATTGGTTTGAAAGTTTTGATCAGGGGAGAAATCGTGATTTAAATCTCAAATCTGTTTTAATGTAATTGGTTTTAGTCCTTCAAAGGCACTCCTGCCTCCATGTGCCAAACGATTTCAATATACATAATGCACATGTTGAGGGAGATCATTTATCCAAAAACAAGATGAGTATTTAAACCAGGCACATATTCTCCCATGTTTTCTAAACCTAATTAAATCACTTGAGATCAAAATCTCAAAGTATTTGATATTTTTGATCAGGGGAGAATTTGTGATTTAATATGAAATTTGATAAAAGGTGATTGTTTGATTCAAATGTACAGGCTGCTATCTCATATGTGCTAAACTCTTTCGAATCTCGAAGCATATATTGAGGGGGAGCATTTCAAAAAGAAAATAAACTTTCAAGGTACAAAAAATTTATATGTTTCAACATAAAGTACCTTGATTGATTTTCTAATGGTTTTCTGTTTGGCAATATGATCGTGAAAGTACTTCAAAAACCTCTTGTTAGGAATTAGAAATTCCAGGTATTAAAGAGTCGGTCACCTCAAGTATATGTAATCGTTAGAAAGCTCGTAGTCGTATTTATTTTAAGTTAAGTAGTATTTAGTTAAGTAGCACCGTGGAGGACGGACGGGTCTTTACCCACTGTATGCCTGATCCACAGCCCGTTGTGTGGCATTTTATTGTAAGACTATAAATACTCTCTACCTTCCAAGGTAGAGAGTTGGAGCTCATAATAGAATTTTCTTTCTCTCACTATAGTTCCCAACTCTCTTCCTTTTTCTCACTAGAACTTTCTCTCTAACATACTTATACGCCTACTTTGATTATGGTTTAGAGTGTTTGTGAAATCCAATATCCTACAATTGGTATCAAGAGCCATGGTTTGATCACTCATCTTTCATGCTCTTCGTTTTGGTGGATTTCATAAGGTTTTTGGGGTATTAAGGGTTTAGGAGAGTTTGATTCATTTGGACAAATTCTAGTGTTAAAGTTTGAATTTTGCTTGTACTTTTGTGTTTAGGATCATCATATGTGTTTATGTTTTCAATTGGAAGGCTTAAATCATTGTGGTTTGGTTGTTTTGGATTGATAAAGTGGTTATTTGTGAAAGAAGGACAAAGCGAGTTGAGTCTCAGACTTGTTTTTCTTCAAAGCGAGTTGCTTTGTTATTTGATGCGAGTTGGTACATGCGACTTAGCTGTTTAGCGAGTTGATCTTTATGCGACTTGGGTTCTAAGCGAGTTGTTTCTTTAAGCGACTTGAGATCTAAAGCGACTTAGCTATTTAGCGAGTTGTAACACTAGCGAGTTAATTTAAGCGACTTAGTGTTCAAGCGAGTTGATTGTGTTGCGAGTTGATACTAAAGCGAGTTGGCTATTTAGCGACTTGATTCATTAAGCGAGTTGATTGTGTTGCGAGTTGATGCTAATGCGACTTGGCTATTTAGCGAGTTGACTGCTTAAGCGAGTTGTGTGTTTAGCTACTTGTTCATTTAGACTTGTTACTTCTTCGTGATACATTCTTACGGTTGTTCTTTTGGTTTAGTAAAATCCCGTGAAAGAATCAATTTCCCGGTTTAATCAAAGAATAGTAAAATCCCGTAGAATTTGTTATCATGGCAAACATCGTTCCTACCAGTGCTTCGTCAGTAGCTGAGGATGTTCAAGCTGCTGGCTCAGATACTCGTCTACCCATGCTTGACAGAACTGACTATGACTCTTGGGCTCAACGAATCAGATTGTACTGTCTTAGAAAAGAAAATGGGGTTAACATTCTCAAATCCATTGATGAAGGACCTTACCGAGTTGAGACTACTAGAGATGTACTTGATACTGCTGAAGATGGAACTCTGATTTACGGAATGGACAGACCAAAGATGTATGATGAGCTTGATGATAAGGAGAAAAAGAGATTCGATGCAGATATCCGAGCTTCCAACATTATACTGCAAGGTCTACCAAAGGACATCTACAAGCTTATCAATCACAACACCGAGGCAAAAGCTGTATGGGATAATGTCAAGATGATTCTTTCTGGTTCTGAGCTAACTGTTGAAGACCGAGAATCACAACTGTATGATGAATTTGAGCACTTCAAGATGAAACCAGATGAAAGTGTCTATGAGTACTATGTGAGATTTCATAAGCTGGTGAATGACATGAGGAACATCAGAATGACTATGCCTACCATTCAGCTGAACTCAAAGTTTGTAAACAACATGAATCCCGAATGGCACAAATTTGTTACTTCTGTGAAGCTCACTAAAGGATTGAAGAATACGAATTATGAGCAACTCTATGCCTTCCTTCTTCAAAATGAGAGGCATGCCATGTTTGAAAAGAGGATTCTAGATCAGTTCAAAGCTCAGGGAGAAGCAAGTTCAACAAATGATTCAACTGCCTTTTACTCAAAAGTTGGGATTACCACCAAAGCTTCTCAAGTTGTACCTATGGGTAATGGTAATCATAAACTTATTCCAGATCCAATGTTCAAACAAGCTGATGCTGATGCAGGCATGGAAAACTTCATCAATCAACTGGCTCTCATGATAAGTCAAAACATGAATTCTCTCCCACAAACCAACAACAACCTCAGAACAGCCTCTAACCCACACAATCAAGCTACTGTAAGAGATGGGAGGATTGTGGTGCAACCAGTTCAGGAAAGACAATATGATCAGGGAAGAGGTGGAGCTGGTAGAGGGTATGTTGCTATTCAGAATCGAGGAAGGAATGGAAATCAAGGTCAAGCTAAGCCGATCAAATGCTATAACTGTGGTGGTGAGGGACACATTGCAAGGAACTGCACATCTCCAAAACGTCCACAGAATGCTGAGTACTTCAGGGATAAGATGCTGCTGGTACAAGCTCAGGACAATGGAGCAGCTTTGGATAAAGAGGAGTTACTGTTTCTTGCTGAAGGGAATGCTAAGACCTATGATGCTGACGTTGATGAACAGCCGATTCAAGAGATAGGTCATAATCATCAGAATGCCTTTCAAGTAGCTGATTGTGATGCTTTCGACTCTGATGTAGATGATGAACCCACTGCTCAAACAATCTTTATGGCCAGCATCTCACCTATGGTGTCTCCAAAGGTCTCTCACCTACAACAAACTGGCCCATCCAAAGACAAGATAATCTCAGAGGTACTAAAATTATATGATATTGTTGATGAGCAAAAGATGCATAATGAAGTACAATCTCTTGAGACTTATGAATCAGATGTTGATGATGTGGACAATAACAATATTGTCTCGTATGATCAATATGTGAGGCAAAGTGATATTGAGGCTGTACCAAGTAATGCATCTTCCGCAGTCAATAATGACTATGTCTTTGATGAATTCACTGCATGTGCTCCTGATGATTCTATTGCCTCTGAACTAAATGCCTATAAAGAACGTGTTGCGATTTATGAACAACGTGCTAAGTTTGAGTTGACCACCCGTGAGCAGGAAATGGATGACCAAATGCGTACAATCATTAGAAAAAGTAAGTTTAAAGAAGAAGTATTAAAACAAGAGTTAAATTCCTTACAAGAAAAGCTTTCAAAAACTGCTAGGCAAAAACAAGAACTTCAAGAAAATGTGAAAATGCTTAAGCAAGAATTTAATGCTAAGGAATCAAAACTTTTGAAAGATTTTTCTAATCTTAAAACTTTGAAAAACAAGCTTGAAAACAAGTTGTACGTACAAGGAAACACCATTCAAACTGCTCACATGATCACTAAGCATAGAGTCTTAAGCGACAAGCATAGTATCCCCATTATTAGGGAATCCAATCCTGAGTATGTTAAGAAAGCTAAAGAAGCCCAAAAGGTAATCTATGATGGGAATGAAATCCTTAAACCTAGACAAAAACCTAGTTGCACTGAGAGCACTGAAGAAGATAAGCAATTAGAAGATGTCACTAAAAGGAAACTAGATGAAAAACTTAAGAGCCTTTCTTGCATAGAGAAAAGAATCAGTTATAAAGCACCCAACTATTCTAAGGAAAATTGGATTGCCTTTAACAAGTTTAAGCCTCAAACGCTGTTAACACCCGAACAAGTGTTCTGGAAAATGGACTTCGATAAACAGAAAGCGGAAAATATTGTTGAAACCAACCCTCCACTTAGGAAAATGCCTAAAGAAACTGTGTATCCTCCCAATACACCAATGCATCTAGTCCCTATAACTATTGCCACTAAAAGCAAGACCTTAATCAGTCAATATGTTATCTTTCAACTATTTGTTGATTTTGAGAAAACTTGCAAGAAAAGGATCACACCCACTGGTATAACTGAAGGAGAAAGGGGTTTTGAGCAAACCAAAGAATGTTATTTAACTGAAGTCATGCCTTTCTTTAAACAATTAAAAGATCAATTTGAGAGTCTTAAAAAAGGAATGAATTCAGACATTAAAGAGATGGAAAAAGAATTTGATGCAATGATAGTTGAGGTTAGTGATTATGAGCGAGCATTAAAATATAATGAGATTGAGAGGAAGAACTTGCATACACTGAATGAGAATCTGATTTCTGAATGTATTGCTCAAGATGTGTTTTTCACTGCTACAAATTGTTCCATTAATGCTTCTCAATTTCATGAATTATCTGTTGCTCTGAAAGTCTCCCATGATCGTGTCATTGAGCTTGAAAAGACTAATGCTAAACTAAACGAGAAAATTGAACTGGATGATCATGATAATTTGGTGAAACATCTTTCTAAACTAGAAGTTGATCATTTTGATCTACAACTAAAATATCAACATCTTAAAGAAAATGTTAAAACCTCAAACATCAAGACATCATCAGATGCTCCAGAGTTTGATGCAGTCTTTCAAATAAACAAACGTGATGAACATATTCAGTCTCATTGTCACACGATCAGAAAGTTGAAAGCCCAAATAGCTCAATTAAAGGGCGAAAAGAACAATGTGACTGGTTCCCAAGTGCCTCCTCTTTTAGATTCTCAGAATTCACAAACGTTTCATCTTCAAAACTTAGTAAATTCATTACAAAAGGAAAACGAAAGTTTTCTAGAAGAAAATGAAAAGGTTAAACGTCATTTCAATGAGTTATTTGAATCAATAAAGGTTACTCGTAACAAAAACAACGAACAAATAGCTTCATTGCAAAAGGAGATTGAGAATCTGAAGAGTCAGGTAAAAGGGAAAATGCCAATGACCAATGGGGAGAATGGTGTATCAAACGCTTATTCTAGTAACAAATATGCTGTGTCTGTGAAATATGTTCCCCTTCATCTCAGGAATAACAAACTTGCTATTCAAACATATTTCTCATGCCTTAAGGATTTTCTAGAATGTCTACGTGAGATTGTTGAAGAGGATAAATTAGAAAAACCACTTGACAATGCAATTGAACATGCATGCTCTTATGCCAAACGATCTCAAGAAATTCTAGAATGTCTAATCACAGTATACCCAAAGTATTTAGGCTAGAGAGTAAATCCTTTGATTCCAAGTTCTATGCCTTGTGCCAAGTATGATATTCATTCAATGCCCGATGTTTTGAATATGAACCTTAGTGTGCCTTCAAGAAGTTCAGATTACAGATCTGTTAATGCTAAGATAGTGAACTCATGTGTGCCTTCTAGAAGTACAAATCCCAGCACTTCTAGTGCTAAGAAAGTAAGTCTCAGTGTGCCTGCATGTTGTTCAGATCCCAGCACATCTAAACAGGAGAAGCAAAAAGTAGCAAAACCAACTAATGTTCCCATTCCGTCTATAGGAGTAATCAGTGACATTAAACAAGCAGGTCAAAGTCTCAAGACAACACAAGGATTGATAGGACCTCGCAAGCTAAGAATGTGGATTGGAAAAGAGTAGAAGACCAACCTAGGAACTTTAATTTTGAGCCAAATAAAACGAATCGTGTTGATTCTAGTATTAGCCATAGGCGTACTGTAATTAATTCGAATTCTGATACTTTTTGCATACCTTGTATTGATGTCTGCTTGAATTCTGTTTCTAATCATCAATGTGGTGTTAATGTTTTGCCTAATGATGTTAATTGTCCAGTTAATATTGTTAATGCTAAAAATCATGCTAAGAAGGCTAAAAGGCATAAACGTAAGAAAGTTAGAAAACAATGGAAACCCACAGGAAGAACATTCTGTAAGATAGGATATAGATGGATACCGGTTGGCCGTAAGGTTAATCAGACAATGCCCACTAGAAAATGGATGCCTACTGGTAGAACTATTCCCTTAAGAAGTGTACATACTTTGAATAGGGCGAATACAGACACGAGTACTGCATCTATTTATAATGATTCCATTGCTTCAATATCTGATATGGACGTTTCTATTTCTGATGTGGGTGTTCCAATTTCTGTGTCTAACCAAATGGAACCCATTCTTGCATGGGGATCCCAATTATCAAGTTATCCACTCTTGTCTGTGTTCAACTGCAGATCGTTCAAATCGTTCTGTGGTACCTGGACTCAGGCTGTTCCAAGCATATGACTAGCGACCGGTCGCGGCTCATGAACTTCGTGAGCAAATTCATCGGGACAGTGAGATTCGGAAATGATCATTTCGGTGCAATTATGGGTTATGGTGATTATGTTGTTGGTGATAGTGTTATCTCTAGAGTATACTATCTGGAAGGTCTTGGTCATAATCTGTTCTCTGTTGGTCAATTCTGTGATTCTGATCTAGAAGTAGCCTTCAGAAAACATACTTGTTTTGTTAGAGAACTTGATGGTAAGGAACTGTTAAGAGGAACTCGTGGTTCAAATCTTTACACCATCTCTATCGATGATATGATGAAGTCTTCTCCAATTTTCTTGTTGTCAAAGGCTTCGAAAACAAAGTCATGGTTATGGCATCGTCGTCTCAATCACTTGAACTTCAGCACCATCAATGATCTCTCCAGAAAGGATTTAGTTGTAGGTTTACCTAGACTAAAGTATGAAAAGGATCATCTTGTTCAGCATGCCAATTGGGAAAAAGCAAAAAGTATACCCATAAATCCAAACCTACAAACTCAATTACAGAAGTTCTTCATACCCTTCATATGGATTTATGTGGACCAATGAGAGTGCAGGATATCTTTGGGAAGAAATATGTGTTTGTTGTGGTTGATGATTATTCTAGATTCACCTGGGTCAAGTTCTTAAGGACAAAGGATGAAACTCCTGATATCATCATCAAACTCATCAAACAGCTGCAGGTTCGACTTAACAAAACTGTCAGAATTATCAGAACAGACAATGGTACCGAGTTTGTTAACAAACAACTTAGTGAATTTTATGAAAGCATTGGAAGCAGCCATCAAAGAAGTGTTCCACGAACTCCTCAACGGAACGGTGTAGTTGAAAGACGAAATCGAACTCTTGTGGAAGCCGCTAGAACAATGTTGATTTACTCAAAGGTTCCAATGTTTCTCTGTGCTGAAGCTATTGCCACTGCATGCTACACACAAAATCGTTCCCTGATTCACACTGTTCATGGAAAAACTCCATATGAACTGGTCCACAACAGAAAACCTAATCTCTCTTTCCTTCGTGTGTTTGGTGCATTGTGTTATCCAACTAATGAGGGTCAAGACTTAGGCAAACTGAGAGCTAAAGCAGACATTGGAGTTTTTGTAGGGTATGCACCAAACAAAAAGGGATACCGAATCTACAACAAAAGAACCCAAAATATCATGGAAACAATTCACGTTATGTTTGATGAGCTGTCCGGTCAAACGGCTCCTGAACAATCCAATTCAGGACCCGCACTTCAAAACAGTCCCATTGGTTCATCCCTTGTTCCAAACTCTTCTCAAGAAACTCCATATGTACCTCCATCTGAAGATGATTTAAAGAAATTGTTTGATCCTATGTTTGATGAACAGTATGAGCCAAGTGCTAATGAACCGACGAATCCTACAGCAGAGGCTGCTCATATTCCTGTGAATGAAGTCAATCCTTCAGTCTCAATATCATTAAGCCAAGAAGCACCTGTTGCTGATCACTCTATCTCATCGACAAATCATCAATCTTCGAATGTACATCATGGAACCGTTTCTCACATCAATGATGAAGACAATCCCTTTACTACTCCTGAAGATGCTTCATTTGAGAACATATTTGCTCCTGAATCTTCATCAGAACCATCTTCTTCAGAAGACATCAACTCTGCTACTTCAGTCCCCCAACCACTGCCACATGAACATCTCAGAAAATGGACTCATGATCATCCATTAGATAACATCATTGGAAATCCTTCTCGTCCAGTATCAACATGGAAACAACTTGCAACCGATGCCTTGTGGTGCTTCTTCAACTCCGTACTCTCTAAGATCGAACCAAAAGATGTCAAAACCGCCATGAATGAAGATAGCTGGTACAATGCCATGCAAGATGAAATTCATGAGTTTGATCGACTTGATGTATGGAAGTTAGTACCTGCTCCAGATTGTGCTATGATTATTGCTCTAAAATGGATCTTCAAAGTGAAACTTGATGAGCATGGTGATGTGTTGAAGAACAAGGCTCGATTAGTTGCTAAAGGATACCGCCAAGAGGAGGGCATAGACTTTGAAGAATCTTTTGCTCCTGTTGCTCGAATCGAGGCAATCAGAATCTTTTTGGCTAATGCTGCTAGTAAGAACATGGTAGTCTATCAGATGGACGTGAAGACGGCATTCCTGAACGGAGATCTTAAAGAAGTCGTCTATGTCAGCCAACCTGAAGGCTTTGTAAATCCAGAGCATCCTACCCACGTTTATCGTCTGAAGAAGGCTTTGTACGGTTTAAAGCAAGCTCTAAGGGCATGGTATGATACACTATCAAAGTTTCTTGTTAGGTCACTAGTTTTACAAACACAAGTTATAGAGAAAGAGATGAAGGCGGATGAACAAGTAAATCACACACACACACAATAGTAATAATACGGTTTAGGCGTGAGGCATGAGTGAAAGGAAAACTTGAACAACCAACCCTCAAGTGAGGGTTATTACATTGTTTATATAGGCAAGGAGCTAGGGCAACACTCCCTCTCCTTCCCTATTCCTTATTGGGCTTGGGCCTAAGCTTATGGGCCTTCTACATAAGCTTGACCTTAAACAAACATAAAGGCCATAATAAAGCTACCTATTACATATGAAATATAAATACTTGAAATACTGTTTAGGAGTGATTCCAACAATCTCCCCCTCAAGTATATATGAATGTAAACGGTGAAGGCGTTGATGTAATAGTAGCTCTGACGTCTTCTGAAATTCTTCTTTCTTGTGAGAGGAATTGCCTTGATTCGAACAATCTCCCCAGTGTAGAGAGATAGTTATCTTTGAACAGTTATGCTTCGACGTCATCTTTAACTTTGTTCTTTGATCATTGTTCTTTGTGGTGAAAGTGATAGTATGTTGTTGTCAGCATCAGTCTGCCTCAGGTCTGCTTCGCTGCTCCAGTGTCTCCTAGTCATTCTTCAACATGCTCACACGCTCTCTGACGTTGGAATTCAATACTAATGAAATTCTTTAAGACTTGACTTTGTAGATTCTTTGGTTTGACGAAGAATCATTCTGACTGTTGTGTTGCATTTGAATAGAACTTTCGTTAGTGATGATGTTGGCGTGAGCATGAGAAGAATCAGCACGATCATTCCGCTCCAGAGCTTCCATAAGAAGAAAACATTTCAAACGGTTAGTAATAAGCGGTTTCCGGCACTTACAAGTTTGAACTTCAAGAGTGTTAACAGCATAGTGTGAAAACACAACTCTAATTCTTACAAAGGCCGTTCCTGAACTGGAGTCCCACAAGTGAGATAACGCGATGTACCAAAGTACATCTACAGTTCAGATGAGTCGCTGAGGTACACCGTAGCATCACCTCACGACTGTAGACCGTTTGAGACACACTCCGCGTAATCCACGGGGAGTTACCGAAGAGACCTGCTGTCAGGGCTGTTTGATGTTGACCCTGGCAGGAGTTTCCATTCAATCACTGAGGATCACAGATGTGAACCTCTCATAAATGTTCTCGACAGATTGCTAAGATCTGTGAAGGACTCGATATGAACCACTGATGATCTTATTTGTTGATCATCAAGTGATTAAATGTCAAGTGTTCCTAAGAGATCTTTTGATGAATCTCGTGGCTCTAGACTCAATAGTGCGTTTTGGTTTTCCTGAGCGGAGACTAGGGAGAGGGTCTCCTTCTTCAATACCAGCGATATCTAAGAGAAAGCCAATAGTTTACGTAGGGTTCCCTGTGAGAATGAAACAAGCTTCTGTTGAGAAAAACTTGAGTGGCTAAGAAGGTTTAGTGCATGCGTCACTGGGTCCATGACGACTTTTAATCTTCAATACCGATGTCACTAAGTGACAACCAGTAGCATATGAATTGAACCCGGTGTCTGCCCTAAGTTGAATAATCTGGAGGGCTATTTCTTTTCACCCTTTACTTTACATTTCTTTTTGATTCTTCAACTCCTTCTTTCTCCGATTCTCATTTTCTCCTTTTTATAATCAGTCCTAAGGACTTCTAACACTAACTAATGGTAGTGTCCTTGGGTAGATTCCTCCGGCTCTGGCGGATCATAGGACGGTTATTCCTAACCTTAGTCACCTTATAACTCCATGACTAACCTATGTTTGCCATTAAAACCATTGTTTGTGAAAATATCTCTCAAAGGGTTTGTAAATGAAAAACATGTTTGAACCACTGTAAGAGATGAGGTTTTGCATAAATACTCCCCCTCCACATGTTAAATGCACAGTGAGGAAAGAGCGCGCACTTTTTGAATTGATCCACTAAAGATAGACAATCTCCCGCGAGACACGGTTACGTTGAATAGTTAAAGAGTTACATTGTCAGCTTTTAGGTGACAACTAGCTCTAATAACTACCTTGAAGGTGTAGACAAACCTTGGAAGGTTGTTAAACCCGTCAGAGTTCATGTCTATCAAGAGTTTCTCGAATGGTACTTTCTACTTGGACAAGTCCTTTGCGAGACACGTTTACATTACTAGCGAACTAGCTTGAAATTATTACCCGTCCAGGACAAGTCTTTTCGAGTTACAAACAGTTTAGTACCGTCAATTCGTTGGTTAAGTCTGAGGTACACAGATTCATTTGCATATTGCACAACATATTTCTTATCACACAAAATTTTCTCCCCCTAAAAAATGGCATATAAAATGTTATTTTTGAAACGTTTGAGAATAAATATGACCATTTCGAGTATTGCGGGAAGAGTGACCACTGTGAACAATTTGTGAACAAAGTTTTCAACAAATACTCCCCCTCAACTAGTGATATAAACGGTTGAGGTTTTTAAATCATATGGGGAAGTACTTGTGTTTTTGAGCAAAACCTTGAAAAATGAAAGGTTTGATAGGTTTTACTCAAAAATAAGAAGCTTTCGCTCCTTTTATAAGGATTGTGGCACTGAGGCGTACCATAGGGTCCTTTCTTGACAATTACGGGTTGTACACTATTATGCGTGCATAAGCCATAGACATATATAATCACACATCAAAAATTATATGAAAGAAACAATTCAAGGGGTACCAGGAAGTGCAGTGATGTTCCCAGGAGTACGAACAGGGCGTTGATAGCCGGTGATGTTGATCCTGGGTCGACCACCAACAAAACTTTCCAACGTTCTGAACTGATCCCTTCTGAACAACCGTTCATCAATCATGGTGATGATCCTTCTCACATCCCTCCTTTCCTGAGAATTCTAGCGCTTAGAAGACCCAATTTTCAGGTGTATATCCTTCAACCTGTACGCCAATCCATCCCTAACCAGCTTCAAGGTATGATCCCCGAATTTGTGGAGCTCACTACACGCCATTAAGCAGTTTCTTTGAAGTTCATTATGGTAAACAACGCCGAAAGGTTTGCTGATGAGTGTATATTGAGATAGCTGGTTGAGATCGGGAAGAGTAAGCGTTGGAGGAGTGAGGTTGACACGCGTCTGATAAGATTCAACAGCCATCTGGATATCTTCAACACGTTCTTTGATCACGATGCGTCTAATGAAGATGAGAAGTGACTTGATAAATTCGCGTTGAACTTCAGTCGAGAATTGTCTCATACGACCCTGTACTTTGGCAAGGTACATGTCTTCGATGTCGTTGAGGGACAAGTTCTCAAAGTCAGCCTCGGAGAATCCATAGTCCTGTTCATCTTGTCGTTTGACTATGATATTCTTCAAGAATGTGTAGTCCCACTTAGACTTGAGATCAACGTGTTTGATGGCCACGATGTCCTTAGAACTATACACTGCGTGTTGAGACTTCTGAACCAGGCAGCTTCTGTAGTAGATTCTTCGACGTTCAGGCCAATGATGAATCCCATACAATGCATCTTGGTCGTATGCTTGCACGTTGTCAGAAAACAAGTGATTTGCACGTTCCTCGATAGCTATGCAGTTTGAGTAAATAGCCGCTGGGAATGGAAGAGTCAATGATGTAGCGTATTTTCGCGAACCATCGCTACCGTGTAAGAGAAAATCCAGGTCTCTGTTAAAGAAGTATCGAAAGGGAATCCTTTGTTCATCTGTTTGGCCAATGGTCGGTAGGGGTTTGGTCCAATCGGTATAGTATGGAGGGTTGTTCCTTTGTGTGAAGTCAATGTTTGCTTCCGGATTGAGCTAATCCATGTTGTTAGACATAGCTCGAGCGATGTTCTCGAGATGATATTCGACCTCGAGGGCGCTTTCAGAGCTGTCTTTCCACAGTTGAAAAGCTTCATTCTTGATTCGCTTCAACTCAGATTTTGTCATTTTCTTCACATGGAACTTTTCTTGCAAAAGTTTTGCGTGCTCCAATGTAGAACCGTCTACCAAGTCTTGACCTTCATCAGGGTAGGGAGTTTGATTGACAAGTGTGGAGAACCATTCAAACTCTTCGGTTTTATCGTCATCTAGCCATGATACGACTTCAGGCTGAGTCATCTTCTTCTTCTTTTTGGAAAGCCTTGATGATGATACTGGTTTCTGCACTTGTTTGGGTGAGGTGGGTTGTTGTCGGGGCTCAAGGACCTCTTCATCGTCACCACCCGTATACTCAAAGTAATCACCTATTTTTTGAGTCAGTGGTGGTAACTCGGAATCATCCCGAGGTTTATCAGTAGAAGACCGGGGTGGAGGAGACTTTTGTTGAGAAGAAGTCCGTGGTGGAGGAGGTGGCATCGAAGTAGATTCACCAGATTACTTCTGACGTTTAGGTGCAGAGTCCTTGTCCTTATCATCGTTATCTCTTGGTCGTTTGGGTTGATCGGCTGACTCCTTGCATGATGATCTGAGTTGAAAATCAAGTAGACTTTCGAAAAATTTAGCTTCATCCGAAGTAAACGTTCCAGATCGCTTTGACATTTGCATCACTAGTTTAGCGATTAACTCAGATTCAGAGAGATCAGCTTCTTTGGCCATTGTGTGTTTAACCAATGCGACGATGTTAGGAGTGAGTTGTCTGGAAAATACTTCTCTAGTCACACCGGGGACAGTGTCGAGAAGAAACTTGTGGGTATGATCTCTTGCTGTCTTCTCCAGTTCCTTTTGGACTTTAGGAACGATACCCTGAAGGTACTTGTTAGTGTAACCTTCGATCATTTCGTTCAGTTCCTCTTTACAATGACTCTTCATGAACTTCTGAACAAATTCCCTTTCTTTCTGCATTTTGTCTTTCTCATCATTTAAGTACTGAATTTGGTCAGCAAACCAATTCAGTTTTCTGTAAAGTATGTCCTTCTTTCTGACTTGTTGGACAGCTTTCACAATTCTTTAATGAGTTTGAGAAATCCAAGATTTAGGTGGTTTCTTCACGGATTTGGATGCTGATCTGGTTGACTTCGTTGATGGTGGTGGTGATGAGTGAGATGATGAGTCTGATGAGGAGGAGACATGAGGAGGCTTGGGGTCCTTAGGCGGTTCAGAAGTTTCCTTCTGTGACTATGTGGGACTGCCCAGAAGCAACTTGTCATAATCATCATCTTTATCTTTCTCAGACTTCTCAGTTTTAGGGTTCTAAAACTCATATACGATAGTATCCTCCACAAGCTGTTGTTGTTGCAGAAGAGTGGTGGCACCAGATCCCTTACCGGGTCGATTAACCGTATCAGGATCTGGTGAGGAGTGGGCAACACCACTTGATCCTCCGGGGCCACCCATTTGATCTTTAGCAAATTCTTCAGCCTTTTGAAGGTGTCTGACGATGTGAAACTTCTTCCTGTATGATTGATCCAGTTGCTCCTCTTCATCTTCAGAGCTTTCATCATGTGGCACAAGTGCAGGAGTCTTCCCTTTTCCTTTATTAGTTTGAGGACTTGGAGGTTTTGGTACTGAGGGATTTTCATCCTTTGCAGTTTCAGAGTATGTGATCTCTTCATCTGTGTCAGTAGCTTCAGAGTCCTCGTCCATGAGCTTTCTTTGCGGTTCAGGTGTAGAGGAAGGGATCGGAGTGGCTTCCTGAGAAGGAACTTTCTTCTTAGGGGTAGGTTTCCTCTTTGGAATAGGTTTCTTCTTTGGAACATTCCTCTGACTATCTGTACTTGTGACACTTCCAGCACTTCCTTTTCTGGTTCTCCTTACAGGTGTTCCAGAAGATTTTTCGTCGAGATGACCAACTTTGCCTTGTCTAACTGCTTCCAGATACCTTTTGTACATTTCGAGCTTTCTGACATCTTCAGTTAGAAGGAAATCTGGCAGCACATCACCTTGTTTCTTTGTAGACGATTCCTTGATTCTGACAGATAGAATAGGTTCCGTCAACATATCGTGATTGTCGGGGTCATTGAGCCTCTTGGGAATATCAGGATGAAGTCCAAGTGCTCTCTGGATCAACAATTTAGTATATCTGATGTAGGGAATCTTTGAGCCAAGTTTGTTGAGAAATGACATCATGTCATCCCAAATCAGAGCTTCGATAGCGATGTGTTTCATGTTGACCAATGCCCAAAATATTTGCAGTTCCATGAGCTTAGGATGCTCATAGCCACTGTCACGACCAGAAACAGACTTGGTGATGATCATGTAGAGAGTTCTCCAGGGTTGAGGAATACTCTTAAGCTCTACGTGAGAGTGCTTGGTGATTACTCCTGTAGCCTCGTCATAACCGATATCGATTAAGAATTGGAGAGTGAGCTCTTCAGCAGGTGTGGCATATAGTTTGGTTGGATCGACTTCAGGAATTAGGAGAACAGCCCTTAAGTCTGCAGGTGTAATGGTGACTTGTTTGTGATTCAGAGTCACCGTCACAGTAGTCTGTCCTTTGACCCTTTCCATAGTGTTCCAAAACTGTTGGATATAGATCTCAGGGACAGTTGCAGAGTGAGTGAGCATGTTCTGATACGGATGAGTCCTCAGAATGTCAATAGCAATTAAACACGAAGATTCAGAGCAAGTGAGGGTGTCAAAGTCAACACGGAGATTGTTCTTTCCTATCTTCATTGGATAGCCATGAGGATAGATATCAGCAATGGAGAGAACTTCAGATGCATCCACATTCATTTGTTCAGCCATGTCGTGATCTGAAATAACATTAGCCAAAAGAACCAACATATCGAAAGACATAATGTTAGTCAACAGAAGGTCTTATTGTCTAGTTATTGAATGTACAGTGATAATGATTGTTACGAGTCCTAAGTCACTTGTATATCCAATAGTTCAATGTCGTAGTGAAATGTTTTGTGAGTTAGTTAACTTTAAGTTTTAAAGTTTATTTTATCACTTATTGTTCACAACATATCAAACGATTTAAGTTTATTAGTGACATTATTGGATTCGTGATGATATGATTAGTTTATTTACAAGTTTGTACACGTAACAATTCATAACGAAGGTGTGATCCAGGCTTATGCGTAGGATAGGTAGAGTTATGCGTAGACAGAAATGATATATGCGTAGGCGTAAACTTACGCGTAGGATCCTAACTTACGCGTAAGAAATATTACGTGTAAGAAAATTGGACCTTATGCGTAGAGGTTACGCGTAGGCATATATTAACCTTACGCGTAAGGCTACTCGTAAGAGTTGACCTTATGCGTAGAGGTCACTGTTTACGCATATCCTTCATAGGATACGCGTAGTCCCATATGTAGAACCTTATGCGTAGAAGCTACGCGTAAGACTAATCTTACGCATAACAAGCTACGCGTAAGGTGATCCTTATGCGTAGAGTAACAACAACCTTGATTCTGAATATTAAGTGTAGCAAGCCTGAAACAAAGCATCATATCATCAATGTTTAACACATAGCATTCATTTTATGACAGATCAAAACACAGTTGGACAGTTTGTCAGTTACGCGTAGAAAATCTTACGCGTAGTCTAAACCCTAATTCTACGCGTATGAGATCTAGCCATGGAATATGCATAAAACTGATTCTGGTAGTCCTAAGATATGTTGAGAGTCTATAGGCCAAGTTATAACACTTAGTTTGCTGAGAATCAAAAATACCCAAAAGTCATGAACATTAAACCCTAATTTCAAATTGTTAGCCAATTCGTGTTTCTGGGTGGTTAGAAACCTTGGAAATCATTAATTCAACAACACAAGAGCATAACCCAACAATCTTTTTGACCAAAACACTTCACATTCAAAAATACCCAATTCGACTCACAAACCCTAATATTCAAAAATCATTAATTCGTGTAACTGGGTTTGTTTTGAGTTTAGAAACGATATCATAGATGTTGTTAAAACATTTTGACACATTCCTTTTAACCATAAACACCCATTCTTGATTGGGTGTTCATACGTTTACGCGTAGACCACTCAATCAAGATTACACGATGTTTTAACCGTTGGATTCGTGTAAAATTTAAAACCATTGTTTAGAATCTTGTTAGGAACATGAAATCACTTACAAATTGACGATCTTAAACACGGTTTTGACGAACGATTCTTAGGTGTAGGATGTATTAGTGTTTTAAGTAATAAATGAGAAGTGAAATGTTAGGTGGAGGATATTTTTATTCAAAATATTTTTAAGGTTTTGACAGTTTTGGTCCCTCCACCTTTTCCTTTTTCAAACAAAGCCTTTTAACTTCCATTTTGGTTACCAAACAAAGATTTTTAGGAAAGAAACATGACGACACTCCCCCTCGACTTGAGAAAATAATGAAAGGTTATTAATTTAAGTCCGAGGAGTGTCTTTGAACCAGAAAATGTACCACCATTTGTAAAAGAATCAACCGAGATATGATAACATGCAAGTACACAGATGTTTTGAAACAGTTAAGAGATTATTTTCTCCCCCTCAACACTTGATCGGAAAAATACTGAATTTTGAAAGATTAAAGTGTTGACGGAAGAAATGTACTTGCCATGTTGAAAGAAAGATAGATTAGGAGAATATTTTTGTTGTTTTATCGGATTTTATATTTTTGTATTTTGTTTTTGACAAAATTATTTACAGAAGATGTTTTGGTGTTTGACAGGTTTTTAAAACTGTTTTAAGAGGTCATCCAATTCCTCTTGAGTCAAACACATCATACCAATTCGGTGGACCAACTCATTAAACCTAGCGGGAGGCAAGGCTTTGGTGAGCAGATCTGCCAATTGGTATTCAGTACCCACAAAGTATAATTCAACGGTACCCTGTTCCACGTGGTCCTTGATGAAATGATAGCGAAGATTGATGTGCTTTGATTTCGAATGCTGAACTGAGTTGCACGAGATCGCAATGGCACTCCGATTGTCGCAGTACATCGGGATTCTGTCAAATACGTAACCATAGTCTTTGAGTTGTGTTCTCATCCAGATTACTTGAGCACAACACGCGGACATGGCTACATATTCTGCTTCGGTTGATGACAGTGATGTACAATCCTGCTTCTTTGATTGCCAAGACACCAGTTTATCACCGAGAAATTGTAGTGCTCCTGAAGTGCTTTTCCTTGAGTCTAAGCATCCTGCGTGATCAACGTCTGAAAAAGCGATTAGTTCAAAACCAGAATCCTTCGGATACCAGATCCCCAAGTTAATGGTTCCCTTGATGTATCGGAGGATTCTTTTAGCCTCAGAGAGGTGGGTTTCAGTTGGTCGCGACTGATAACGGGAGCATAGATAAACGGCAAAGACAATATCAGGTCTGCTAGCTGTTAGATACATGAGAGACCCAATAATACTTCGGTATTTGGTAGGGTCAACCAATTTCCCATGTAAATCAGCATCTAACTTCTTGGTATGAGCCATTGGTGTGGCATAAGTGTCACAGGTTGTCATTCCAAATTTGTTTAACAGTTCAAGGGCATATTTGGACTGACTCAAGAAAATACCACGGTGTGATTGATGAACTTGCAGTCCTAGAAAGAACGTAAGTTCACCCATCATAGACATTTCAAAATTTTTCTTCATTAGTTTTGCAAAAGCGGTTGAAAACTTTTTATGTGTAAACCCAAAAATGATGTCATCCACGTAAATTTGAACAATTAAGATGTGTACCCCGTGATATTGTATAAAAAGAGTTGGGTCAACCGAGCCTTTGGTGAAATTATTGGTAATGAGGAAAGATGATAGCTTATCGTACCATGCCCGAGGGGCTTGTTTGAGACCATAAAGAGCTTTGTTCAGTTTGTAGACATGGTTCGGGAACTCAGGATCAACGAATCCATCTGGTTGGCTGACATAGACCGTTTCTTTAAGTTGCCCATTGAGAAACGCCGTTTTGACATCCATCTGATAGACCGTGATATTCATATGAGCTGCGAACGCGAGAAATATCCGAACAGCCTCAAGACGAGCAACCGGAGCAAAAGATTCTTCAATGTCTATTCCTTCTTCCTGACGATAACCCTTAGCAACGAGTCGTGACTTGTTTCGGATGACGTTCCCTTCAGCATCCAATTTGTTTTTCCAAATCCATTTTAGACCAATGACGTAGACCCCTGTTGGTCTTTCAACCAGTTCCCATACTTCAAGACGTTTGAATTGGTTGAGTTCTTCCTGCATGGATTCAATCCAGTTGTCTTTTGTCATTGCGTCTTTAATGTTTTTAGGCTCAGATTGGCAGACAGTGAGTGCATAAATGCAATGTTCACCATCTGTGTGAAGACGTTGTCTAGTAACGACTGGTTGATTCGGGTTGCCAATAATGTTAGCCAGAGGACGGTCTTTTGTCCATCTATGTGTAGAGGGTTGATGTTGGTATACATTGTGCAGATTCTGAGGATTCAAATGGTTTGTTGAAGATTCTGCGACATCTGGTGCAGCAGTTTCATTGGCAAACGGGTTGAAGAACGCATTTGGATCAAAATCTGCAGGTGGGGGTACTTCATTCAGAATATCATCAGCTGGTTCATCATTGTTGGAAGCGGTGTGTTCAACTGTTGTGTTGGAGTCAACTGGTGTAGGTGCATCTTCAACAGTAGTTGTTGTAGCAGGTGTATCAGGTATAAGAGTATTATCAGGTTGTGCAGCGGAGACAGCGGATACACCTGGAGCACGTTCATCAATATCGTCACAGGACAGAGGAGCAAATAACCTTTCCATTTGTTGACGAGTTAGCTGGGGGCTTTGTTCAGCTGATGATGGGGGTTGAGGGAAGTTTAAACGGTTGTGACCGGGTTCTAAGCTGTTATACTCAGAAGCCATTTCCGTGAGTTCATCAAAATGAGCATGAATCATTTCCATTACCTCCTTAGTTCGACGATTCCAGATTCGGAAACCTTTAGAATTGTCACAGTATCCAATAAAGACTCCAATATCAGCTTTGGCTTTGAGCTTTCCAAAATCATCACGATCATTATTCGGATAGCAAAGGGATCAAAATACATGAAAGTGTTTGAGGTTCGGTTTATAGTTGTGGACAAGCTCGAAAGGTGTTTTGTTGTGGCGTTTTGTGATCATAGAACGGTTTTGAGTATAGCATGCAGTAGATACAGCTTCTGCCCATAAGTAATCTGGAAGTTTAGCATTGATTAACATTGTTCTTGCAGCTTCCACTAACATTCGGTTTCGTCTTTCAACAACTCCGTTTTGTTCAGGTGTACGTGCAATAGGTGTTTGATGCTGAATTCCCACTTTCTCATAAAATTCACGAAGGGTTTTGTTAACAAATTCAGTTCCTTTGTCTGTTCTGATTATCCTGACGGTGTTGCGGAGCTGAACCTGTATTTTAGTGAGAAAGGTGATGATCATTTGTGGAGCTTGGTCTTTGCTACGAAGGAAGTAGACCCAAGTCCATCGTGAGTAGTCATCAACAATTACTAAGATGTAGCGTTTGCCATTGATCGTTTGCACGCACATCGGGCCACACAAATCCATGTGAAGAAGATGTAGCACATGCTGAGAGCTGTGTTCCACCTTTGAAGGAAAATGAGCACGAGTGCTTTTCCCTTGTTCACAGGCGGAGCAAAGGTGATCTTTTGAATACCGGAATCGTGGGAGTCCTTCAACTAGTTTGTGTCTAGCAAGGTTGGTGATGGTTTGAAAGTTTAGATGTGAGAGATGACGGTGCCATAGCCAGGATTTTGTAGATGTTGCCTTTGAAAGTAAGCAAATGGGAGAGGAAGCAACAATGTCATGCATAGAGATAGTGTAGAGACTAGAATTACGCGAGCCAGACATAAGGTCATTTCCTTGTAGATCACGAATGAAACAAGTTTTCTCCCTGAAAGCAACCTCCAAATCTCCATCACAAAATTGACCTACTGAAAACAAATTGTGACCAAGGCCTTCCACATAGTGAACCCTGCTGATTTCGATGTTCCCATTGACATAATCTCCGTAGCCCATGATAGCTGCGAAGTGATCGTTCCCAAACCTGACAGTGCCAATGAACTTTGCAATAAAGTTTGATAACAGTTTAAGGTTGCCTGTCATGTGTCGGGAACATCCGCTATCAACAATCCAGAGAATGATCTGTATCACCTGCATTATACACAGACGACACAGATGGAATAGAAGTAGATGTGGAACCCGAAATGTTAGAGGGTTCCGAAGCAGGTATGTTAGACATACACACATTGATAATTTTAGGCATCCATTTAAATCCTAGTGTGTTGTAAATCCATTTATGCCATCTATAACTACTCTTTCCTTTAGTCTTAGTGAAAGCACTAGGTGGTACTACATCTTAGGAGGTGAAGCGGGAGCTACTGTGATAGCAATGGTTGCCTTAGAATCTAAAGAAGGCGGTCTACCAAGCACAGACTTAGAATGATTAGTGGGCCTAGAGGTATTCCGATTCTTAGGATTTCGTAATCGAGAGATTATAGCTTTAGAAACACATTTGTCATGACAATCAGAATTCATACTCTTCCGACAAATAACACAAGGTGCATCAGACTGAATATCAAAAGTACTTAACGGTTTAGCATTCATTACATCACTATTTGTATTACATTTGCCAGACGCAACATCTATAGTGGAAGCAACATGAGTTTTATTCAGAGTCCTAGGGTGTTCTTCTACTTTAGCATTCCTTATTGATCTTTTCTTAGGTCGCAACTTCCTATTCGTCGATTGAGTGCTCCTAGGCTGTGAAGTGCGGACGTTTGGAAAAGATGCAACTATTCCTGTTTCAGTAGAGGGAAACACATTAGCAACTTGTGATTTGGCAGTGGGAATTCTAGGTTCACGATTACTAAGTGTGACTGGTGCTAATCTCTTAATCACAGTAGGCGGAAGTTGTTCATACTTTCCTAACATTTCTCGTAACTTAGAGATAGTGTGAATCAGATTTTGATTTTCAGAACGAATATTTCCAGCAAAATTCATGACTTCTCTAGTGTGAGCATGATAGTGATCAAGTTCGTTTGATGCTTCATGACGAGTCTTATTGAGCAAATCAAATATGACACCATATTCCTGTTTAACTTTTGAAAGTTCTTGTTCATATTTTGAGATTTGACTTTTCAAAGACACGTTTTGATCATCCAGTTGCTCAAATTTAGGATCAGAAGATTTTGCACTCAACTGAGCGATTTTCTTTTGAAAACTAAGTTGATGATTGTGAATATCTTTTTCACACCAATGAAGACGACGTTTTGCAGTGTAAATTTCATTGAGTAATTGTTTATTTTCAGCTTTTAAAGACTCGATCTGAAGCACATTATCGGTGTTCTCAACAGTTACAACATTTTCAACAGTATCAGCAGAGATATAATCAGATGCATATGGCAAAGAATAGAATAACACAACATTATGGATATCAGCACAGATAACATCTTCCAAGAGTCGATCAACATCTTTTCTCAAGAGTTTCTTTTTACGTTTAGTATTAGAAATAGATGTTTCTGTTTTCTCGAAAACGTTTTTCATTACCCCAAGTTCCTTATGAAAATCCTTTTCCCAGGCAATTGCACAACTTTTCAAGTTTTTAACATTAGGTAAAAGATTTTTCTGAAAAATGTCTCTTTGTTCTCGCGCCAGAGGCGATTGAAAATGTTCAACTTTGATTTCAGATCGATATACTATCTCATGTTGTAAAATTTTGAGGTCAGCCATGAAAATGTCAAAATATCGAAGAATTTTTCGATTTTCAGGTTGTGATTTTACTTCACTAATGGAAGGTAAAGGACCATAAGTTTGTGCAAAATCTGTTTTGGGATTAACATTAGAAGACTCAGGTGTTTTGATGATAACCCTTGGTGTGTTGGAAGAATCCGTTGGTGTGACAAAAGTGACCGCGTTTTTATAATTAAAAGGTTTGTTGTAAACAACATTTTTTAATTTTGATCGACTCTCGTCTTCTGCATCTAATTCCTCTTGACGATGATATTCAACAACACTCATGACAGTATTATCAATTTTGTATTCTGCGCTGGAAACTTCAGGAGTTGGTTTGAATGTTTTTAGTGAAAGCTTTGGTTTGTAATCAGCTAGATTTTTTCCATATCCTTTTGGATTGGGTTTTAAGGTAAAATTTTCAATAGCTGTTACTGATTCACCATGTTTGTAAACAACAGTTTTAAACTCTTTAAGTTTGTTTTGCAAGCCGATAATTTCTTCAAGAAGGTCATCTACCTGATTCGTTGAATGCTTTTTGTATGCGAAGAACTGTTTTTGACAATTTAACAACTCAGCCTTAGCTTTTTGATTCTCCAAGGTGAGAGCGTTAATTTGCTTTTTATGTTCGTGTTTCAGTTGTTCTAATTCAGACAACAAAGAATTCTTCGAGGCGGCTAGATCACGCATCTGTCTCTCTAAATATTTTTCGTTTTGATGAGATTTTGCAAAAGCGGCTTCAAAACCTTTTTCACGGTTTTCTTGAGTTTTGAAAAAGTTGAGTTGCATTTGTAAGCATTCAAAATCCTTGGTTAACAGTGCATTTTTACTTTTTAAGGACTGATTTAATGCAACACATTCAGCAATTTGAGATTGTTGGTCTTTAAGTAACAGAACAAGATCTGGATGAGGCAAAGGTTCATCGTGTTCAACGTGAGTCACAACATGATCATTATTTAGGTCCTCAAGTATAACCACGGAGTCAATTTGATTATCAAGGGAAACCATAAGGTCATCTGGATCGTCAAATGTAACTACGGGGTTTATTTGAAAATCGTCAGAATGAGATGTAGAGGACTCATTTTGAACATTCTGAGCCGTGCCGGATTCAGATATTGATGGAGATATTAGTTCAGATATGATGATGGTTTGTTTGGGTACCTGAGACAAGCCATCAGTGTCATACACTGGGCCTGTTTCACTCATGTGTAACTCTTGCATAATAGCCATCAACATAACAGCTGCATTGGCCTGCAAGTCCTCCATATCATCATCCGAGTCTGCATCTGCCATAAAGCTCTGTTCTTTGTCTGTGAGAGATCCACCAGCTTCATCCTTAAGAGCCAAAAGTAAAGCCTCTTTGAAATAAGCACTGCCCCTAGTCCTTGGCTTTAGGCATGCATTAGCCAGGTGTCCCTTCTCATTGCAGTTGTAGCATCTAAGACCATTTAACCGATTCTGAGCATTTCCCTGTTCCACCACTTGAGCTCTGTTGTTATTCCTACCCACAGCATTAAACCCTTGACCACTGCCCATCTGACGACCATAATCATGATTCTGAACTTCAACACGTCCATTGTTCACAACAGCTTGAGTCCGTGTGTTAGATGAGGAACGAATACGATTGTTGGATTTGTTGGTGTAACGGCCAAAAGCATTAGCAATCATCACAAATCCTTGTTGCAATGCTTCGAATGGATCGATTTCCTCAGTCGCTTCACTGACATATGCTTGAGCATTGTTGCTATATGGAACCAATTGATTTTGTTGAGGTTGTTGCTGTGAAGGTGTGTTTGAAGCAGTTGGTTGAGTTGCTGGTTGAGAGGGATAATTATGTTGAGCATACAAGGCAAGTTGTTGATTATTCGGATGTGACTGTTTAGCAATTTGAGCACGGAGAATCCTTTCCCGATCAACTTCCTTTTCATGAGGCTTCAAGTAATCGTACAACAATCCATAAGTAGAATGATGCATATTCTTCGCTTGACGGAGAAAGATGACATACTTCTCCCATTCAGGACCAAGACTACTCAGGAACTTAGTATTCACTGCAATTCTTGGCATGATGATGTTGTGTTTATCCAAATCATTGATGATGTCTGAAAATCAATGATGATAGGACTCTAGTGTCTCTCCAGGTTCAATCATGAAGTGTTCATAAGCCAAGTAAATCTACGTTAAGGTTAAGGTTGAGGAAGATTATTTTTTTTCTTTTTATATTTTATGAAAATTGGAAAGGTACGAATCTCGGGTATTGGATTTGGGGGGTTGGTATTTCTACCGATTACTCTACTATTATCTAATTATCTAAACTAAGGTTGTGGGAGTCTATGTCTAATTAATGTGTGTTCGTATGATAGTTTAAAGATGTGTTTACTTAGTTTGTATTACTCCTTAATTATCTCCTATTGATGGTTGAGTGTCACGTCTTATTCCTAGTTGTGTTGTGTGTCTAAAGTTGTAGGGTATGCGTTTCTCCCTAACTCTTCGAACTTACCAAAGGGTCTTGTCTACAAACCCACTAGAGATTATAGACTCCTACTCTAAGGCGCTCTTTGGATGGTTTAGCCTACAATTACTCAGGTAATTATACTCTAAGGTTCACAAAGATGAATCAAGCATTAAGTACACAACGAATGACCTATCGCATTACTAGATCATTAATCAACTAAGATAAGAAACAACCAATCAATATTTAATAACTAAGTTTCATACTCCCTAAGCAAACACACAAATAAATTAGCCGGACATGGAGAACAT